>OVAN01001827.1:0-37638 GCA_900406275.1 Anastatica hierochuntica
TATCACCTGCGTCGTAGCTGATATCATCGTACATAGGTGGAATATCAAACTATTCTTCATCCACGTCACTCAGCTTCTCCCCACTTTTACTGTCGATATCCACAAACTTTACACCCGCAGACTTACCGTCGTCCACGTTATCGTATCCACAATCGCCACCTTTTCTTTCCCTTGCAAGTGATTCCCAGGCCTCGTCATTTTCTACTTCCTTCTCTTTTGCGGTATTATGGACCTTCTCACCTGGACTACAAATTATATCCACCACATCTGAACCGCCATGGTCATCATCAATGATTGGGCTCCAAAAATCTTTGTCATAGTTACGATCAATAAAATCAGTCTCTTCGTAGTAATCGCAGTCAGGGACATCGCCCAAGGATTCTTCATCACTGTCCGAGACACCCCCCACACTTGTCTCTCGTACGCCTTTGGTAACGCTTGCTTCCAAAATTTCTACTTCGGCTAACATATCCTCGTCAAATTCCTGGCTTAAAGACGCAACTGGCTTGCTTTTATACCCCGACGTCGAATCACCGCCATCAGCACTTACACTCTCCATTTTCCGTTTACCAGTAACTGTAGGTGTTTTATATCCAACACCTTCGGAGGAGACGTCCCCACATGTGAACTCACTTGACGCCTTCCTAAACTCCACAAATAGATTGACCACCTTAGCATCCACGTAGTTGTCATGACACAGCCGGAGGGCTCGATCAGTTCCCAATATCACCGGGGGCATCCTTACACCCAGCGGTGTTTCGTCGACACACGTCGGCCAGTATCTCAACACAGCTGACACACTGTCGTCATCCACATAACCAAACCCCTCCTTCACAGCAGCTACTAACACGTTTAGTGTGGGTATTTCACTTACTAGCAATATCCTCGACAACTGTTTTGGATTAACCACAAAATTCCAATTGCTGATCTCAGAAAGTTTCCACTCCCCACACATCACAAAGTACACCGTATCCATCTCCTGAACAAAAAACATACAAAAATGCAAATCAAACTACTAGAAACGAAAAAAGGAAAACAAAAAACATAGACAACACATATATAAAAAAATAGAGAAATGGGACTCCATCACCTTTTTTAAGCTATGGATGTCCTGGCGCAGAGCAAGCAACACAAGCAGCAGGAAACCTTTGACACCTATGTCCACAACGTCTCTGTTTAAAACATCGAGCAATTAATGTTTAAAATTTGAGAAAAAATTTTAATTTTTTTTCATATAGGGTTTCGATTTAAAATTTTTAAAAAAATTTAATATTAGTAGCATTGTTTACCTGCTTTATCCTGTACTTGTTAACCTTCTCAGCTCACATCCACTTCTAATTGCACACTATTTCCCTCTTTAAATCCTACGAAAATTTTTAAACCAATTATTACCGCGCAATACAAACGGAACAATTGACTCAGTCATTTTTTAAAAATAATTTTATTCCATTCTAATGTAGCCACTATCATAATGGCGCATGCTAACACTATAATTATGTCCACATAGTATCATCCAAACTAACATCCACCCTTCGTTACCTTCACATAGTATCATCCATAGTATCATCCACTCATCGTTACGTTCACATAGTGTCATCCATACTTAATATAACTATAACATCCATCCATCTGATAATGTTGTTTAACCGGGTACATCATTTAAACCGTGTACATAACTATAACATTCATCCATCTAGAACATTTCTTAACTGTGTAGATTTAATGTTGAACATTGTCAAACATTATATCCACAAACTTAGCAAACGCAATATCGACATCATTTGCATGCACAAAGTTTGGTCTTCATTATCACGTATTCCTAATTACGTCTTTCTCGTAACCATCCCGTCCACGATNTCACATAGTGTCATCCATACTTAATATAACTATAACATCCATCCATCTGATAATGTTGTTTAACCGGGTACATCATTTAAACCGTGTACATAACTATAACATTCATCTATCTAGAACATTTCTTAACTGTGTAGATTTAATGTTGAACATTGTCAAACATTATATCCACAAACTTAGCAAACGCAATATCGACATCATTTGCATGCACAAAGTTTGGTCTTCATTATCACGTATTCCTAATTACGTCTTTCTCGTAACCATCCCGTCCACGATGTATGAATCAAGAGTGTATACTGTTGAGAAAAACAACCCAGACTTCATCCACTGATTTTTCTCCATTTTCAATAGAAATTATGATTTTCAATTAAACAAGAGTCTCATTAAACAAAAAGAAAAAAATAAGTATTACCCACTAAATTAAAAAAATATAATAAAACAAATGTCACTATCAACGAAAATAAACAAGAGACAATGTTTTTTTGTGTTTCACCATGCAACATAATATATAATATATATCTCTATATTTTTCTCTATATTTACCAAAAACACTCCCATCATTTATATTGTAAGGGTAATTTCGGAATACCATATTATCAAACACTAAAAAAGTGTTCAAGAGTCAAAAGGTGCCTATAGGTGTAATTAAAATCACAAAAGTGTTTCTTTGTGTAATTCTCTCTTTAACTTTCAAAAATGTCTTTTGGTGGTATTTTCTCTAGAAATTATGGATAACAAGATTAGCCACGAACGACCATAGAATATACATAACATGATAAATATTAGTTTTAACTTTTAATTTACATTGTCTCTTCAATCAATAATATAAAGCAACAGAAAACAAAATAAGGCCATAAAAAAATGGGAATATCTCAGCCAAACATTTAGGTGAGATCATCACAAACCAAACAAATTAAAAAAGAATCCTAAGTTTCATTTCAGAAAATTTGAATAAGTACTATATGCCAAAAATAAATATAGAGAATGTAAGATTTTCTTTTGTTAATTTCTGTATATGATTATTTGTAAGCAGCTCAAACGATTGCAGATAGATGCATGATGTCCTCTTTGTGTGTTTCTTGATCTGCCAAAAAAGATTCACAAAATAGACTTCTCATACCAGAGTTCTTGGATAAACATTGCATCACAAACAGGATTAAAACTCTATCAATCGAAGTAGGATGGGTTTGGAGTAGAAAGAAACCTGAGAAAAAGATCTACTTACGGGTTTCGGGTTAAGATGAAAAAGAAGAAGACTGGTTTGTTGAGGGAAGAGTGTCTCAGAATAACTGAAGAGCCATTTTAAGTTTGTTTTGTTTCCACTTAGGCAGTTTATAGAATTCATTCTTTGTCATTTCAAATTTCTCCTTGAATTCTGCTGAAGTCATGTATGCCTGCAAAAGAAGCCGACCTCTCAATAAACAGAAAAGATGTATAAACAAAACGTTTTTTATCTGACCTCTCTTCTAGTGAGATCAATATCTGGAGCAGGATCCTCGGAGTCGGTTTTGAGACGTTCGAATGGGAATGAAGGGAGGTTGCTTTCCTCTTCTGCTTCTTCTTCTTTTGAATCTTCATGAATGCTGCTCATTGCTTCTTCGTCTGTCTTCTCGTTTGGTGCCTCTGCTTCATTTGTAGCTTCATGCATTTAAAAAAATATCAAAGAAGAGTAAGCTCAACATCTCAAGTTTTCTCACCAAACCAATATAGTTTTGGTTGCACACCTTCAGAAGAACCGGGGCTAGTTGGTGCTTGTTGAGAAGTAGGACGAGATTGTTCGAAAAGAGCGGTACGGGCAGCAATAGCTGCGGATTTTGGGGCAATTTTTGTGAGGTCTGGTGCAAGAGATTTTGGGTAAAGCTTCCTCACCGTTGGGCTAACCATAGGTGGTGGAGTTGATTGGTTTCTTGTGTTTATGTTCTCAAAGTTTGCAGCAAGTGCGTTGAAAGCTGGAGACCGACCCCTCACACGGGCTCTGTCTGGACTAAAAGTCATACTTCTGGACCGCGGCTGCGACTTGTCCGGAACGCTGGACCTGCTGCTGTATACAGGTACTCTCCTTTTAGGTTTCTGAGCAAAAAACGGACACAACATCTAAGACAGAAATATAGGAGATTGCATATGCACAAATGTAACCAAAATGAGGTAAAGCTTTTTACATCTAAAAGCGGCTTTCCTTTGTTTGTCAGGATTGCAAGCTTTCTCTGGAAAGAGTTTCCATGCATCTGCAAGAAGCGGTTTTATCACTTAAAACATTCCGAGGAGCGAATTTCGAGCAAGTGTGGAGAAAGATGTCACTTACTATAGATTTAGTAGAGTCCCAGGTGAAGAACCGAGTAAAAAATGGAGGCTCGTTTCCTTCAGTTACAATGTATATCGGTGTTTCGGTTGCTAGGTTCTCTAGGAGAAAATCATGCTCAAGGAATTTCTGTTGAGGAAAACAGCGAGGGAGAGGATCAGTAAGAAAAATTTGCATTTTTGTATATTAATCTAGTGGAATGAATGAATATTAACAACCTCTCCAATGGTTAAAACTTGCGGTTTCTTCTTGGGGTCAACTTGTTGCCCGACCCAGACGAATATCTCATTGTGACAATCAAGAATGAAGATATCTTCAGTCATCAAATCATCTTGAGTGAAGTTGAAGATCTCTGTAACCTGAAAGAAGGAAGAGCACCAATAAGTACCCAAGATGTACATGGCTTATAAAAACGAAAAACCATACGTTACCTTCAGATTTTCTGGTATCCACAAGCGTATCACCGGAGAAGAAAACCCACCAGAAAAATGCAAATGACAGTTAATATAAATTTTTGGATTGGGAAAAAGAAAGTGTGGAGAACAGATGTTGCCAAATGGTTTTTACCATTTGAGAAAGTGCAAGAGAAGAGATGAGGATCACTCTCTCCATCCTTTTTCATCTTTTGGCTCGGATATTCCAATTTTCCTCCTAATAATTCCCAAAACTGTTCAGACTCTGAACCTTCCTTTTGCGCCTTCGTGTGTTCATTTGGCTGTATAAAATAAGAAGAAAAAACAAGAAGAGGAGGTTCAACCACATGTGAGAATTGAGGATGTAAGCTCTCAGATGCAGAAACAAGCCACCATTAACACATATCACCTTAATCAGATCCAACATTCTCTCCATAAGTTCTTTATCCTCCGAGGAAGTTAGATTGCCACTCCAGGTGAAAACAGTAGCATCACCGTGTAATATATAACAGTGCAAAGAATTTAACCCTGTGGATACCTGTTTGAACCAGATAACTATTTTGATTACACTGATGAACAAGAAAGCTGTTTAATTATGGTTTTCAGTATACGTACCGCATCTATCTGTATGGCTTGCATGTCCTCGGGTCCAGAACCTTGAACCCGGAACAGCGCAACACCTTCTGCATCGTAAGTGGTATCAGGGATTTCGTTCTCAGCAATGTACTTTTTGAAAGCATCACTCAAACCACCCTGAGACGAAGATAAATGATTTCATAACGATTGTGACAAAGATTACTTCAAACTATCAAAAGAGAACCTGACAAAAAACTTAAGATATTAGACCTTAAATGTGATGAAGCTTTGCATGATCACGAAAAACTGAATCGGTTCTTTTCCCTCGTAAATACGAGCCTGCACGGATTAACACTATTAAAAATATATCCAAAACGCGTATTGACCTTCAAATCTAAAGTGGAAACAACGGAAAGAAGCACCTGAGCTGGCATAAACTTCATGGATTCAACCATCTTGCTTGCCATGGAAATAGCAGATGCTCTGTCTTCCTATATATATCATCACCAGTGAGCCGATGTACAACGAAAGCATGAATCTTTATATATATATATATATATATATGTCATGCCATTACCTCAACGCTTTGCTTTCCTAACCAAGTACCCACTAGATGTTCTTCTCTGTCTTCTCCGGGATATGAGTACTGAAATATATAACAATCTCCACCATAGAACTTTGATTGTTCCGCTGCTTCAAGAAGGATCTTTTCATCGCTATTAATTCGCCAGACCTGAAAAAAATTCTTAGTTAACAATCAAAAAGACTATGGTTGGGTACGCTCACTTATATCAACAAAGACATAGTAACTACCTGGAGGTTTCCTGTGCCATCAATGTATGGCTTAGGTTCATCTTTAGAAGAAGAAGAAGACGTCTTAACCAGGCCCTCAACGTTAACTCCTTGCCGTTGCAAAAGAGCTGGCGAAAGAACAAACAGAGATTTAAATATATCATAACCGAAAGCTTAAATGAACAGCAATTTGCTCAATGCAGATATAGTAGTAGTACACCTGCAACTTTGCCTCTGCCATGCTGGGGTTCAGCTACACTACTTGCAGCCGGCCATGAATCAAACTTGGATCGGAACATCACCGTTTCAAACCCTTCCATCACACTGACCAGGTTTGATTTTGGGCGTTCAGATGAGCGGAAAAACTCCTAAAGAAAATGAAAGAATGGCAATTTGACAGTGAACAAAGCTCCCCNCCCCCCCCGCAAAAAAAAAGACATATTATTTGGTGCTTAAGAAGAAGAAGAAGAAATGTACTTCTGCAGCTTCACTTGCTTTCTTTCTTTGGTCGATTGAAGTATTCCGTCCCTTCCAAACGAACACTTCGAGACCACAATCGAGAATGTAACATTTGTTAGTGTCCAGAAGCTCTTTCTCCAAAGACTCGGTCTCTACTGGTTCTGTTTGTCCCTTCTCAATACTTGATATACCAAACAAGTCTCAAGTCAGTGAAGGAATTTCTGTTTAAGATAAATGGTGTTCTACCTGAAGAGTTTGATCCCGTCAGATTCAGCGGTTCTGTCATCACTGACTGCTGGTTTCTTAGGAAGCGGAGCAAACCCACCAAACAAACCCCAAAACTCTCCAGCTTCAGCATCAGCCATCATCCTCCCATCGTCTACAAGAAAGGAAAGCACAACAAAGTTGGCAAGAAAAAGGCTTTAGCCTCCATGGCTTTTGACGGTTTAGTTAACTTACCAACAGCTGCGATATCGCACTTTCCATCATGGTAAGTGTCTTTAATGTACTGGACAACCTCGAGAGCTTTTGCTCTTTCTTGAATGCTCGAATTGGAACCACTGAATTGAAAGATTTTAGATTCAGTATCAAGAATGAAAACATCGTCGTGGTTGAGAGTCGATCGAGCAAACGGAACCTGTAAATGAGGAAAAGAATGGAAACCAAGAATGAAACACTTCAAACTCAGTTGAAAATTAAAGGCATTTTCCAGGAATTGTTAATTGGCTTGCCTCTTGTACACGGACGACATGTTTGCCTTTGCAGATATACAGACGAACTTGATGCTCCTCTGGCTTTACGTGGTTGAACCCTGAAGCAACTCCACCTTCTTGAGGGATTATACAAGGTTTGAAGTAGGAAAGGAACTTCTCGGTCTCGTGACCCTGCACTTCTCGGTACTGAACAGCACGTCCACCTAATGCTGAGTCCAGTTCAACTGTCATAATAGCTACAGCACCTGCTTCATCCTGTATCCATCAACACAGATTCTTACTTCAGGGTAAAAGTAGAAGAATATGCAAAACAATTGGAAGAGACTGCTAGTACCTGACTGGAATCTTTACCAAGCCAATAGTGAATATCGTGATGCAGGGAACCGCTTCTAGACGCAGTGGTCTGGCATGAGGTAACGAGGCTTCAGAGACAATTGGAAATTATAATATCATCAAACCAAAAGAAGAGACTAATACCGACCTTTACGACTAGATAGCAATCCCCGGTGAAAAATTTACCATATGACTCTTTAGGAACAGCAACAGGTTTGAAGCTCTCGATGCGCCATATTTCCATCCCGCTGTATATGCAAACCATGAACTATAAAAAGATGCAGATGATTCAAAAACCAAAAACCAAAAACATTGAAAATGAGAGAAGGTTTACGATTTTTGGCCACATCCTTGGAGAGCTTGATCTAAATCTCTCATGGAAAATGACATTCTGGTTTTTCCCTCAGCTTCTTAAGTTTTTGAGAAACAAAACCAAACCTGCAAAGATAGTTAATGAGGAATGAATTAACACTTCCCTGGAAAAATTCAACTCTGACATATCTCAATGCGTGTAGGGTAAAGAGAATGCTGTTGACAATGTAAGAGTCACTAGAACAAGCAGTGTAATAGATAGAGATATTTATTAAGTTGCTTTCTCTTTGTTTCATATTCTTCTCGAAACCTCAAACATTCTCTACCATCTAATCAGACCAAAACATAAATAAAAAAGGTACCACCTTTATCTTGATCCTCAAACTAGCTGCATATTTTCAGACAAAAGCCACAAGAACAAAGGATAACAAGAAGGATTCAATATCAGGGGTTGAAGTTCATCCAGATTCGTGAGAAAAGGATTGATTTTAAGGCGAATCCAAAAAAGAAGGAAGCTGAAGGATAATGAGAATTACATGCATGAAGCTGATGCATAAGATAGGATCAGGAGGCTTACAAATCAATATCATCTCTGTAAAGATTAAGAATCAAGGAACAAAAAAAGAACAAGAATTTACCTTGTTAGAGAGTATTATTGTCAAGAAGAAGAAGAAGTTGTAATGCAGCTGCGTTCATAGTGCTTTAGATTCTCTTTGATGCTTCAGAAAGAACGAAAAGAAAATGGTAAAAACTAAAAAAAGAAAATGTGATGATCCGAGAAAAATTAAAACAGAACTTTGTGGTGAGACTTCCCGCTATTTCAGGTTTGCACATCCATACATATGGTGAGAGAGGAGAGAGAGAGAGAGAGACAGAGAGAGTCAATTGGAATAATTTTTAAAAAAAATTAAAGAGATGTTCCATGCCATTATAAATATTTTTTTGCTTTTTTAATAAATAAATTTCAATATAAATAGTAGATTGAGATTAGTTAGAAACTCAAGAGTAAATTTAATAAATAAATTAAACAGAAATATTAAAATTTTAAAATATTTTAAAAACAGAAACAATAGATTTCTTTTATTTAACTTATGTACTTATATTAAATGGTTTCATATTATTTAAAAAGAGGTAGGTTAATAACTAAGGCTAAAAATAGTTAAAGACCCTTAAGCGTGATTAAACCATAGTTATGGACTGAAACGCAAAAAACTAAATGGAAAAAGGAAAAAACACTAAAGGGTAAATCACTCTCTCTCGTCCTCTCGCCGCACAATAATAATCTCCGCCGTCGCCGCAATCCCTCCCTCCTTCCGGGGTATTTTGATTTGTTCACAGTAGAACCTTAAAAAATAGGAGGGGGTCTAGCTTTAATGTGGAAAGATTATGTTGCTATAAAGGTTCTTTTTGCAGATACTAGATTGATTGATGCTCAAATAATATGGGAAGACAAAGACTTTTTTCCTCACATGTGTGTATGGAGATCCAGTTAAGGAGAAAGGAGGTGAGGTTTAGGAAAGGCTCTCAAGAATTGGAAGTGAACGAAAGGGACCTTGGATGATGATAGGGGACTTCAACGAAATAGTAGATCCCTCAGAAAAGCTAGGAGGACCAGAGAGAAGCATAGCTTCTTGTGGAGAGTTCAAGAAAATGCTATTAGCTTGCGGTATGTGGGATCTGAGACATTTAGAATATCAATATTCCTTGTTTGGCCAAAGAAATGAGGAACTTGTCCAATGTAGATTAGATAGGTCTGTAGCAAATAAAGATTGGATGGAGTCATTCCCAGAAGCTCATGTTATCTATTTACCAAAAATATACTCGGATCACAGTCCTTTGTTGACAAATCTAATTGGGGATAATAGAAAGAAAAGGGCTACCTTCAGGTATGACAAAAGATGGACAGAAAGAGGAGGATTAAAGGAGGTCATTTAAGAAATCTGGAATGAAGATATATCTTCTGATCAGCCCTTGAAGGCGGCTTCTATAGTTGCACTGAGAAAAGAAATATCAAGATGGAAAAGGAGGATTGTCCCAAATTCAGAGATCAGAATAAAGCACCTTCAGGCTCAAATATATCAAATATCCAGGAAAGCCCCTTTTGATGCCAATTTCCACAGAATTCTCAAGAAGGAGCTCTAATTGGAATACAAAAATGAAGAAATGTTTTGGCAACAAAAGAGCAGGAACACTTGGCTAAAGGGAGGAGATAGAAATACTATCTTCTTTCATGCAACCACAAAATCAAGAAGAGCACGTAATAGAATCAAAAGTCTCATTGATGATAATGAAAAGGAATAATTCAAGGAGGTGGAGTTAGGCAAATTGGCAGATGAGTATTTCAAGAAACTCTATGCTTGTGAAGACATACGCTTTCAAGCAGTAAGTCTCCAAGGAGTTATGCCAAAGCTATCAGATGAACTCAATGTGATGCTACTCAGTCCTATTTCACCTGAGGAAGTAAAAGCAATAATGAAAGACATAAATCCTTCGAAGAGCCCTGGCCTTGATGGTACGACAGGTCATTTCTACAGACAGTTCTGGAACATTATAGGCAGTAAGGTGGTAAAGCTGGTTCACAACTTCTTTGAAACTGGTTCTCTTGAAAATGAATTGAATCAAACCCACATTTTCATTATTCCTAAGAAGACATCCTCAAAAAGAATGGTTGAGTTTAGGCCAATCAGCCCAAGCAATGTCATCTACAAGATTCTGGCAAAGGTCCTCTCAAAAAGATTGAAGAAGGTGCTCCCTGAAATCATCTTAGAAATGCAAGTTGTATTTGTTAAAGGCAGACTTATTTCAGACAACATCCTAGTGGCCCACGAACTTCTACATGCCCTGAAATCTGAAAACAATTGCTGAGAAAAATGGATTGCTATCAAAACAGACATCTCAAAAGCGTTTGATAAAGTTGAGTGGAGCTTCTTGAGAACGGCTTTAGAAGTCCTAGAATTTTTTGAAAAATGGATTCAGCTCATTCTGACTTGTGTCAGCTCAATCTCCTACCAGGTGTTAATCAATGGTACTCCCTACGGGAACATTCTTCCAACAAGGGATCTCAGACAGGGAGATCCCCTCTCTCCCTTTATGTTTGTGATTTGTACTGAAATGCTAGTAATTATGATGCAAAAGGCAGAAAAAATCAGACAATAACAAGATTAAAGGTGACAGCTTCAGCACCCTCAATGACTCATCTTCTCTTTGCAGATGATACCATGTTTTACTAGGAAGAGGAGGCTGAATTAACTTCAGTTATAGGAATCCTGGATGAATACAGCTTAGCATCGAGTCAGAGGATCAATTACCAAAAGTCCAGCATTTACTTTGGAAAGAAAATTTCCCAGCAAAGAAGAGAAGAGATCAAGGCCAAAACAAAGATTGAGCAAGAAGGGAGATCAGGAGTATACTTAGGTATGCCTGAATCTTTTGGGGGGGGATCTAAAGTATCAATCCTCAGCTATTTGAAAGAAAGACTTGAGCAAAAGATCGCGGCTTGGGAAACAAAGTATCTCTCTCCAGGGGATAAGGAGACTTTACTAAAAGCAGTAGCGATGGCCTTACCAACTTACACCATGGCTTTTTTCAAACTACCAAGCAAAACTTGCAAGCAAATAGCTAGTGCAATGACTAATTTTTGGTGGAGAAACGACAAGCACTCAAAAGGCATACATTGGAAGGGATGGGACCAACTGACTAAGTCTAAGAATGAAGGTGGCTTAGACTTTAGAGATATAAAGTCCTTCAACATAGCCTTACTTGGAAAGCAGTTATGGAGAATTATAAACCATCCAGCGTTACTCCTCTCAAAGATTCTAAAAGCGAGGTACTTCAAAAGGACTAATGCCTTATCATCACCTTTGGAATCTAGGCCATCTTTTGTTAGGAGAAGTATACATTCAGCACAAAAGCTTAAGCAGCAAGGGTCAAGGAAACTGCTGGGAAATAGAAGGAATACCTCGATTTGGAGAGACCAGTGGCTAAACCAGAAAAAGCAATCCTAATAACCTATAGTAAATTAGTTCCTCACCAGAAACGTCGATTTGTATCATCCTGCCACAAGGTAGAGGACATTTTTGTAGCTGGAACTGTAGAGTGGAACATGGACATACTCAAGATCCTCTTTACAGAGGAAACAATGGACTCCATTACACAGACTAGACCTAGGGGACTACAGAGCAGAGATTCATATACTTGGGATTACTCTAAGACAGGCCACTATAGCGTAAAATCAGATTATTGGGTGCAGAGAAATATTCTGGACAAGCAAGAACAGCCGATAGAGTTCTCTCAACCAAGCTTAGATAGCCTATACCAGAGCATTTGGGATTCTGATTCAAGTCCAAAGATTAAGAATTTTCTATGGAAATGTCTAAGTAACAGTCTCCCTCTTGCTGGTATAATGGCTTACAAACATATGGTTGTTGATGGTTCTTGTCTCAGATGCGGAGGTAATAATGAAAATGTCAACCACATGCTCTTTCAATGTCCCCTTGCAAGACTTGTTTGGGCTCTGTCTGGGATTCATGCACCTCCTCAAGGCCAAATGGCGAGCTCTTTCTATGCCAATTTCCATAGAGTGATGCAAGCAAAGAGAAGGGATCATCCTCCCTATTTATTATCCCCATGGCTAATATGGAGACTATGGAAAAACAGAAATGAGTTATGCTTTTATGGAATGGAATACAATGCGCAAGAGCTAGTTAGAAAGTCCACACAAGGTGCTTTATAATGGGAAGAGAGCAAAGGCAAAAAAATAGAGGAGCAAATGAATCAAGGCACAAGGACAACTCCACAAAACAAAATTGATAGTAAGTGGACTCCACCCCCTCAACATTGGTATAAATGTAATTCAGATGGTGCCTATCCAAGAGAAGGCAACTAAAGTGGTTTGGGTTGGGTCCTCTGTGAATTTAAAGGAAATGTATGCTGGATGGGAAGTAGGTCAACCAAAAGGTGAACAACTGCTTTAAAAACTGAAGCAAATGCCCTCAAATGGGCTTTCTACTCAATTCACAGTTTAGGTTTTCAAAAGGTTATCTCCGAATCAAATTCAAATGTTCTAGTGCAGATGTTAAGAGAAGAAGAACCTTGACCTACTCTCAAACCAACCTGTCAACCAATTTTGCACGGACTATCTCTGTTTGAGGAAGTTGATTTAAGGTTTAAAGTAAGGGAAGGCAACATAGTAGTTGATAGGATAGCGAAGGAATCACTCTCCTTTGAGAATGATACTCCTACAATTTATTCTATTACGCCAAACTGGGTTCTAAATGTTGTAGAGGTTGAAAAACCTTCGAACTAATCTTTTGGTAAATTAAAAAGTTGTGGTTGAGCCAAAAAAGAAAAAAATTAAGAAATGTTAGAAAATCGGAGATGTCTAACATTCGGAGATAAAAACGAGGTTAACCAAAAACTAGTTTTTGGATTATTTTACTATTTTTAATTTTGTTTAATTTTATAAATACATAATAAATTTATATTGTTTCTATACCAAAACTTTATATAATTTTAATGATTATAATAATTTTTTGCTAATTTTGTGGGTTATCGAAATTTTTTAAAATATAATTACTATTTAGCTTATCGAGTATAACCAATTTGGAATACCGAGACTTTTAAATATAATTTCTATTTAACTTATCGAGTCTAATCAATTCGGAATATCCGAAATCTCTCAAATTCAAACATCTCACATGTATTCAGTAGGATCCAAATTGAACTCGATTCAAAATTTTGAAATATCCCAAAGATTTACACCTCTCGTCCCAAAAATTTGAACAGAACCAGTTCTATTATAACATGTTAGTTATGGAACATGAAATCCGAAAACTAATATGTCATCGACTCATTAACAGTTACCAAACATTGTATATTTTACCAAAAATTGATTAGTTAGTGTATGAAAAATATTCATTATAACATCCCCGATCAAGATTAGGTCAAAGTCGACTCAGTTGATCGAACAACAATCAAACAAGAACATGTATGACCAACTCAATAACCTACGTCCCAATCAGAGATGCTACAACTACATAACCAGATATTTAGCTCGAGGTTCACATAACACATCCGAGATCCCTAGAACAATATCTGAATATGTGTATCCTATCAGACTCAAGCCAAGGTTTTGCAACCCTAGTCTAAATCCATAAGTTGGTTCGTCCCGGACGAGAACTACTATCATATGAAACCCACTTACCCTTTACAAAAAATATTTTATATATACCATTTAGGTTCAAACCATATTAAACACATATATGCTCGGCCGATATTTTAAACATACTACTTATTACAAACATATATTATCCTTACAAAAGGCAACAAGTCTACACCAACAACTAATGCTTCTTCAAGAGCCACTTACTATTCCACTAGGGCTACCTGCAAAACAAGAGTCTAATGAGCAACTACGAGTTCAAATACATATTACCCTCATTCCACATGCAACGATCTTAATCACACATATCATAAATCATATCACAATCATCCACTCGTCCGAGAGTGGTTGATCTCGTTGGATCATCAAGGTGTGCCCCTCGCCATTAGTAATTCCACCCACCATAAACCACAATTCATACTCAACAATCCACAATCCACGATTCGTCACACATCCTTTCTTGCGCTTATTGACTCTAGACAAAAAGTCTAAAAGCCAATGGTCCGAATCACACACTTATCGCATCGTCATGCAGCCTGCCCGCACCGGTCGAGGGTAGCTAGCCTTATCACTGTGCTCAACATAACCTATCGAAACTAATTTTGGTACGGCCCGGACAAGCTATGGTCTCTAGATGGATACCAATGACTCTCACGACACTCTACCCAAGTGCAAGACTCACACTACGAGTCCCTCAGCAAACGAACCCGTCAGAATCAAATCTGGATTCCTCACCAAGCGAGCCCGGGACAAACAAGTCATATCGTCCCAACCGAGGTTCAAATGATACAACACAATTATCATGCATGCCATATCACATCATATTTATCAGATATCACAATATGTTATACCCTTCGAGCCGAAGCCCGAACGATATAACCCAATATTTCTCACAACAACATGCATTATGTAATTATCAAATATCACATAAACATCATACCATCAACCATCATTTTCTTTAACCATTTTCCTATGTTTGTACCATTTATCTATCATTTTCATGATTCTACGGTTGCATACACACACACACACACAAGTTCTCTTGTGTTTGCAGGCACTAACCGCACAAACACATACAATCCTACTACCGAGACTCACCTTAGGTTTCGGATTAAGCGGTCGGGTTTGATTTCTAGTTGGTTTGGCTCCTATAGAAAATTCGGCAAAGTTTCGGACCTCTAAACCTTTAACTTAGATCAAGGGAAAGAGAATTCTCGATGTTTCGTTAGTCGAAAGCGGATACGAACCTATTTCCACACTTCGTTTGCCAAACGAGAAGGAAAAACTAAGGTTGGAAGATTTTACCTGTGAATTCTTGTTCGAACTTGCTTTTCTACATTCGGAACAGGTTTTACTACGATTGGACAAGACTTTCCACGACCAGATAAGGTTTTTACACGGTCGGATCAAAATTTTCTCAGGGAAATTCTTTTTCTATGGTTAGAGGAAGAGAATTACATCATATGTGTTTATATAGGGCTGAGAGGCTCGGAAGAAAAGATTTTCCACGAGTAATATCTTGTTGTCCCGCAAGCACAAACTGTCCGACAGTGGCAGTAGGTGGAGTTTTCTCCACTGTCTGTTTGATGACACTTGTCCAGCTGCTTCTGGTAAGAAGGCAGCCTGGCAGATGAAGCAGGCACGCAGACATGCACCTTGGTCACCCACTCGGACGCAGCTGCTTCCAGTCCGAGCACATCTGTACATGTCGAACGATGCTGTTCAATTCTGATCGTGTTGATTACGCACCGAATAGTCGGGAAAATTCTTACCACTTATTCCCAAGGACAATTCACCTTTATCGGCTCACAGATAATTTTCCTGACAATTTTTTCCAATCATCTAGGACGTATTATGTCGAACCGTCAACATTTTTGATCCACTAGTTTTCCTAAGGAATTTTCTCATGCCAATACTTCTTCACGATTCCAATTCGGAATATCCGAAATCCGAAATCTCTCAAATTCTATTAAATTATTCCAAACTATGAAATTACCAAAAAAATCCAAATAAAACTTGGTACAACATATAAATTTAAACAATGTGAGACCAATATCAAAAATAGATTTAAATTAAGGGATGTATTAAATTATGGTAACTTTGTGGAATAATAGGTGAGTGGAGATTAATTAAGAATATAACCATCCATATTTTCCATTTAAAAATTAAATAAATTTTAATTTTAATTTGTCATTTTTGTCCTTTCACTCCTTCAAATTTTAAATGGCTCTATAGGTTTATATATATATATATATTGAAACGAAATTGTAAATACACGGAAAAAGTAGATTTTTTTCCTATTTAACGTATTTTGAATTTTTCAAAACAGATATATATTTTGCAAATAGACGGAAATTATTATAATGTATGATTAGACAATCTATTTTTTACATAACGTACGGTTAAACAGTCTATTTTCGCGTGCCTATGAATTTCAAAAATAACAAAACATCAAGGGGGAAAACATAATTGTTCACGACTTTATTTGGTAGTGTTAAAAGTATCACAAGACAAAGTTTTGGGAATGAGTATTTTTAAAAAAAAATTGAAAAGAGAAAAACCTATGCTATGCAACAAATAGACAGACTATTTGTTGCAGTTTATTTTTACATAACGTATGATTAGACAGTCTATTTTCGCGTGCCTATAAATTTTACAAATAACCAAACATCAAGGGAGAAAACACAATTGGGACTCACAACTTTATTTGGTAATATTAAAAGTATCACAAGACAAAATTTTGGGAGGAAGTATTTTAAAAAAATTGAAAAGAAAAAAATCTATGCTATGCAACAAATAGACAGACTATTTGTTGCAGACGGCCTATGTCGTCAGAGAGGCAAAATTGTCATAAATACAGAAAATATAGAGACTTTTTGTTGATGTCTAGTTTCTTAATTAATGGACAACTCATGTATATTGGACCTAATTATCCATTAAGTTAAGCAGAATTTAACGTTTAATGAATTTAAAAAATACTAGAGTTTATCTCGCGCTACATATTGTCCTTTATATATATTTTTATTTTAATTTTGGTTTTAGATGAAAGTCATAATAATTAATATTTTCTTGTTGCCTATCCTAATTTAAGAAGCTAAAATTGACAATTTTACAATATTAACGGTATTACTGTCGTAAAATTAATTTGATTACCAAAAATTAGGAATGTGAATGACTTAATCATCATCATATGTAAAAATTGTAATAACATTAGGGAATAGATCGAATAAGATCAAATTTGATAAAGCGATCTAGTAAATCTTTAATAAATATTATTGAGACTTAATGGTGGGACGAAACTCTATTCTGGAGTACCATTTGAACTTCTCATGTGATATTATTGACAACTATATCAGTAAGAACATGAACATATTTTTAACAATAGTAGATTTGAAGATCTATTTTAAAATCAATATTTCAATAACAATGAGTTTTATAAAACTTTTTAAAATTATTGTTTGAATAGTATGAGATTTCAGATTTTAATGCAAATTATCTTATATATTATTTCTTAAGTAAATTTGTCTCAGATTAAAAATTTGGATGGTTGATTACATGATTACCTTTAATAAATTTTCATTTAATTAAAAAGTTAAAGATATAAAAAGAAAAGAAAAAATTTATAAAAAATTAAAAAGGAAAATTTGAAAAAAAAATATAAAACAAAGATTAGACGTATATTATTTTAAAATTTGCAATAAACTTGATTTATTTTAAAATAAATATTTGTTTTTAAATAAGAAATAATAAGTTCGAACAAAAAATAAAAAAACAAGCCTAAAATGAAAACATAATAACAAACTTAATAACCCGTATGTTAAAAAAGTAAAATATTTTATTAATATATGAAAAATGTATCAAATAAATTGTATTATCAACATTTAAAATACATATACAAAATGTATTGAACAAATTTAATATCATATATATGTAAATAGCATAGAAATGCACAATAATTTATAAATTACACAAAAGTCAAATAATTATTTATACAATTTTTATGCGTGTATCATATGCGGACCAACAAACTAGTTCCAAATTATTTTTAAAATAGATCCACTAAAATATTTTTGAATATTTATTCGGAATCAAATTCAAATTCAGTTTCTTAAAGGTTTTCAGGTTTTCAGATATTTTTGGATACCGCAGTAATAGTCATACCATAACTAGAGCACAACAAAACTCATTTAGAAGTTATGTCGGGTTTGTTTTGATTTGATACCGGTTTTGATAGTTAGTTTGGTTTGGATTATTGGATCGTCCTATATATTAAATCAAAGTATACTTAAGTGATTTTCGCTTACGTGTCGCTCATACATTAGCTTTCAGCATTACAATCATAATTTTTATTTATTTATTCATTTCTAAAATAAACAAATAAATTATGAATTACTTTGAATCACTTGCGAAACACTCTTCTTAAATCAATAGTTCTTAACTCAATTGTCAAATATTAGATTATTCAATTTATACGGTTTTCAATCCTTACTAACTTAATAGTGGCAATGAAAATATAAATTTAAATTATGATTTAAAAATATAAACACTATAAAGAAAAAATACATTATAAATAGTCCGGTGAAAATATATTTTTTAGAAGGTAAAAAAATTTTTGGTTGAAAATGTATATATAAAGAGATTAATTATATTTTTGTATTTAAATTACTAATAAGAAATAAAACATTGTTTTCAATTAAATTTATTTTATATTAAAATTTAATTTTATGTATTGTCTTATTATATTACGTCTTTTATACTTATTAATATTTCTTATATCAATTAAAATTATTTGGAAACTTTACCAATTTTGATTAAGTAAATGTCAGCTGGGTGTTTTCTATGAAAAAAATTAATAATGTATAAAGTTGACTATTTCTTGAAAATATATCAAAAAAGCTAGACAATAATTTCATAAATATGTTTAAAAAAAATTATTTACAAATTTCAAAAAATAATAATTTTTATAAAAGTGTATAACATAGTCGTTTAAATAATATAATATATAATAGAAAATTTTCTTAATTTTTTTGTCATAATATAAATCCTAAGATATATTGATCAAATTAATAATATAAATTATAAATATAATTCAGTACATATAGTTTCTTTTTTCTTTGAACGAGATCTTAGGAACATTATAAATACACTTTTAGGTTTTCCTTTTTTGTAATTTACATGTTAAAAATTATATTTAAACTCTTATTTTTGATCTTATTGCAACTTACATATTCAAATTTATTAAAATCTTAATATTATTTCAATTATCAATAAAATGATAATATTATATAATTTTCATGTATTTCGATATATATTTATTGGAGTCATTATGAAAAAAATTGTGAAGTATATTAACTTTCTATATAATTTGATTAATTGATCTAAAAATTATCTTTTCATTTATGGCCAAAAGATAATATACTAAGAATTGATTAACTTTCCATATACATATGGTATTGACTTTAACATTAATTGTTGTAGACAACATTCAATATTAAATTAGTAAATAAAAATAATAAAAATATCATAAAGTTGATAATAACATATAATTTATAATCGTATTATAAAATATTAAATCCAAAATAAACTTACATCATGTCTTAAAAAATGAATATGATATGCAGTAAAATATATAATGTTTCGGAAAACTAAATTTATCATTTAAAACAATTTAATATATTATATATAGTTAATGTATACATTTATTGGAATAAAAACTTTCACGTTTTAAACTTTTTATGCAACTTCCTATATAAATAATCGTTTAAGTATTATACATAAATTAAAAGATTACTTGAAATTAAATTTATAGGGTTACATGGAAAGAAAAAATATTAAACAAAGTTGTGTATTACTTCTATGCATTTAATCATCAAAAAATCTTATCAATTTTTATTTTATCAAGTCTCAATTACTCTAAATTAATGTATTTCAAATTCATAATTGGAAATGCATTAAATAATTTTTATATTTAATTACTTAATTATGTGTTAGAAGAGAATATGATAATTTAATTTTTGCTCATTAAATATTTTTTTTGTTCACTAGAAGTATAAGAAAACATTTTTTTATAATCGTGTTATTTATTATTGATTTTCATGGTTTTATTTTTCATTGTATACATATATCTGTTTTTGCTGATATTTAACTTTTCCATTGTTAATTGTGTTTGTTGGTGAAAGAAACCAAAGAAAATAAGATTGGTCAATGGATAAAAAAATATTATATATTGTACCGTGCTACTTTGAGCTAAAACACAAATAGATTTTACATACATATGATTTTTTTTAAAGTAATTAAATTTGATTAAAATCAATCAAAGGTAAAGTGAAATAATGAAATATTCATTTTACAAAATCTATTTCAATTTTTTTTTCTAATTGAATTAGCTTTTGTAAAATTAGTTTTACAAAATGATTAATTGACATATATTTTTGATGATTTTAAATATCTTAAAATATGTTTAGTTGATAAGTATCGGAATATTTTTCGTCTTGAATTTAGAAATATTTTTCATTTCTCAAACTTTTTTTTTATTTTTAGAATTTTTAACAAAATGTGTTGCTCAAGTATATACCAATAAAATAAGAAGAATACTGATACATATATTAGTTTGTACAAACTAATATGTGTATCACTGATAACGTATCACTAAAATATATGATAGTAGATAAAATCACGTCTTAGCAAATGATACAAAATATATAATTTTATATCAGTTAGAATAATTGTTTTTACTATCAAATCTTTAATATCATTTCAGATAAAAATAATACAAATAAATTAAAATTTGCATCACTTAAAAATAATCAAAGATGAAGATGTGAGTCTCGTGGGTCATTGGAGGATGATTTGAGTGTTTCAGACTTCACTCTCAATTACAAAACTACAAATTCAGAAGATTTGAGATCGACTACCCTTTGAAAGGGCATATAAATTTCGCAGGACTTAATCTGAACTTTTCAAAATCATCACAGAACGGAAAATACGTTTATGATGTGAATTGGATTTGAAGGAAAATAATGCAGTGTAAATGAAACTTTCAGAAGAAAAAAACGGAGACGTAGGAGTCGTAACAAGAGAAGACGAAAAGGAGCTTTCTTGATCTAAATGATGAAATATTTTAAGGACATGTGGTGTTCTCTCTTGCGTTGATGTGACATCAGCGGGAGAGAATTGGCCCAAAATCATAGATATGATTTGTATCACTTAATAAAAAAAAATGAAGCAAAATAGAAATATACATTTAATTGATGTATTGACTCATTTGTTTAGATAATATTTTAAAATGATGATAATAGATTTCTAATTAATTGTGTCAAAGCTAGTATATACTTACGATTTAACTTTTAAATATTAAAACTAATTAATGTAGTTGATTACCTGTTTACATTGGTTGAACAAAACTGTTGTCATTTCATTTTAACTTTTTTTTTAAAATATAGTTAACACTAATGAAATCAAGTTCTCAAAAGTTTAAAACTAATAATATATATATATATATATATAAAAGTTAACTACTTCTAATATCGCTAAATAAAGAATGCTATTAATAGTGTGTGTTTATTAGTTATATTTATATATATATAATTAATAAAAATGATCTAACAAAGATAAAATTTAGTTAAAATATGTCGTATTTTGTCCATTGTTAAATGATCACAACAATTTAAATGTGCAAACTAAATAAAAATTGTTGCTAATTTTTTACAGAATCTTAACCGTATGCTGCAAAAAAATATTGATATTTGAGTATTTCAATGTAAATTTTTTTGAGAGTAGAAATTATAAATTTCATGTTAATTTTCAAAAATGACTATATATAAATATCAACAAAAAATCAGGAGTACTTTTTCAAAAATACTATTGGGCCTATAAAGGGCCTCGTTTGTATTTTCCACAAAAGTTGTATTAGGTTAACATATGAACCGATATTGAGTTGTATATATGACGACATACATGATATGAATAAGATAACAAGTTCTTTCTACAACTTAAGAGATCTTGACATGGTATCAGAACTTAAATCCAACTACTAAAGGATTTGAGTTTGTGAAATTGCGACTCTCGTTTCCGAAATTTCGAGAGTTCTTTGTTTTCTTAAACTTCCTTTCTTTGACCTCTGTCTTTGACGTTTTCTTCTCGTCCAAGTTTTCCGAACCTACGATGGTAAAAACCACCCCCACTTTCGGTACGTCTGTGATGTCACGAATTGAACCAAATCGGAGAACGATTTCTCCCTATGATTTGACTTCGGAAGATAATCTAGGAACGTTTATCTCCAAACCTTTGTTACGTGGTCCCAACTAGGACCAGTGGGCTAAAAATTTTCGTTTGGCTCTTAAAGCACGGGAGAAGTTCGACTTTGCGGATGGTTCTCTTCCACTACCTGATGAGAATCATAAGGATTTTGAAGATTGGATTGCAAATAATGCTCTTGCAGTTTCTTGGATGAAATTAACACTTGAAGATCATATTGCGTCTTCTATGGTGCATATAGACGACGCCTGAGAGTCACATCCAGAAGCGATTTGGCGTGAAGAATGGACAGAGGGTCCAACTTCTTAAATTAGAACTAGCGAATTGTAAGCGGAAAGGGCTTGCCATAGAAGCATATTATGGCAAACTTTTGCAACTTTGGAGGAACCTTGCAGATTTTCAGTAAGCTAAAACAATGGAAGCAGTGAGAAAGGAACGTGAGGAGGATAAGCTCCATGTCATGGATTTGGATGAATCAATTTATGAAACGATCAAGTCATCTTTGCTCTCACGTGTTCCATTGCCATCACTTGAAGAGGCTTATAACACATTGACAAAGGATGAGGAATCAAAGATGTTGGGACGAATAGATGAGGAAAGGAACGATGGTGTGAGCTTCACTATTCAAGGTCAAAAGTCGCGACCTGTATACGAAATAGAGGAGCTCAAATGACATGCGCTAGCTGTGGGAAAATAATGCACTTGATGAAGACTTGTCTCTGGAAAATAGGATATCCGCCTTGGTGGAAGGACAATCCGAAATACAAAAAATCGAAACAATGCTTCGCGAGGTGGCTCTGTTTTTGGTGGAAGAGGATGTGCAGCACATGCGACCGCAACAAACACTGGAAAACAAAATTTTCCAGCTCAGGTTAATCACGTTGATGCTCCTTCACTCTCCGTTGCACCATCGGGCTCTGGTTTCAGGTTACACACGGCAACGTCTTCTTTGCCTGGACCATTCACGACATAAGACAAAATTGGAATCAGTGGTCTGAGTGCCACACAATGGAAGACCTTGGTTGCTATGTTGAATGAGCGAAAATTAAGCTCTACCGATTGCCTATCCGATAAGTATTTTCTTGAGTCATGGATTATTGATAGTGGGGCATCTAACCACATGACAGGTTCTCTTGAATATTTGAGCGATGTCTATGATATGGCACCAATTCTGATAAATTTCCAGATGGTCGATTCACTAAGTCTACAAAGTCTGGTCGAGTTCTTATGGGATCATCGTTATCTTTTCGGTATGTGTATTTTGTTGATGGCCTCGAATGTCATCTTATATTTGTTTCACAATTAGCCAGAGACAGTGGTTGTGTTCTTCAAATGACTGATCGACTTGTTATTTCAAGGAGATAAGTTTGAAAGTAGAAGCAACAAATTAGTTTTCATTGGATATCCACTCAATAAGAAGGGATGGAGGGTGTATAACATTCAAACCGATATGATCACCGTTTCTCGCGACGTCATCTTCTTTGAGTTCGAGTTTCCACTGGCACAGAAAATGACTTATTCATTGACCCCACAAGATGATTATATTGACTTTGATGAAGATAATGTTGCTGACATTGCGACAGAAGTCTCTTCTCTGTCGACGGTATTTGCACCAACACCTGACCCAAATGAGACTCTCGACTCTGCTTCTCTTTCCGATCAAGTCCCTCGTGAAGAAGAACAGAACACCACATCCGACGTCAGACCTGCACCATTGATGTCGCATTCTTCTTCTTCTTAGGTAGCTCTGTCTTCATCTACCACAAAGTCACCTATTTCACTACATGTCGATCTGGATCAACATGAAATGAATGACGAGACAACTCTTGAAACAGAGCATCTTGGTCGTGGGTATAGGAAGAAGACAAAGCCCACAAAACTTGCAGATTATATCACCATGTTCTAGTGCAGATGTTAAGAGAAGAAGAACCGACCTACTCTCAAACCAATCTGTCTAGGAATTTTGCACGGACTATCTCTGTTTGAGGAAGTTGATTTGAGGTTTAAAATAAGGGAAGGCAACATAGTAGTTGATAGGATAGCGAAGGAATCACTCTCCTTTGAGAATGATACTCCTAGACTTTATTTTATTACGTCAAACTGGGTTCTAAATGTTGTAGAGGTTGAAAAACCTTCGAACTAATCTTTTGGTAAATTAAAAAGTTGTGGTTGAGCCAAAAAAAGAAAAAAATTAAGAAATGTTAGAAAATCGGAGATGTCTAACATTTGGAGATAAAAACGAGGTTAACCAAAAACTAGTTTTTGGATTATTTTACTATTTTTAATTTTGTTTAATTTTATAAATACATAATAAATTATATTGTTTCTATACCAAAACTTTATATAATTTTAATGATTATAATAATTTTTTGCTAATTTGTGGGTTATCAAAAGTTTTTAAAATATAATTACTATTTAGCTTATCGAGTATAACCAATTTGAAATACCGAGACTTTTAAATATAATTTCTATTTTACTTATCGAGTCTAATCAATTCGAAATATCCGAAATCTCTCAAATTCAAACATCTCACATGTATTCAATAGGATCCAAATTGAACTCGATTCAAAATTTTGAAATATCCCAAAGATTTACACTTCTCGTCCCAAAAATTTGAACAGAACCTGTTCTATTATAATATGTTGGTTATGGAACATGTAATCCGAAAACTAATATGTCATCGACGTCATTAACAGTTACCAAACATTGTATATTTTACCGAAAATTGATTAGTTAGTGTATGAAAAATATTCATTATAACATCCCCGATCAAGATTAGGTCAAAGGCGACTCAGTTGACCGAACAACAATCAAACAAGAACATGTATGACCAACTCAATAACCTACGTCCCAATCAGAGATGCTACAACTACATAACCAGATATTTAACTCAAGGTTCACATAACACATCCGAGATCCCTAGAACAATATCTGAATATGTGTATCCTATCAGACTCAAGCCAAGGTTTTGCAACCCTAGTCTAAATCCATAAGTTGGTTCGTCCCGGACGAGAACTAGTATCATATGAAACCCACTTACCCTTTACAAAACATATTTTATATATACCATTTAGGTTCAAACCATATTAAACACATATATGCTCGACCGATATTTTAAACATACTACTTATTACAAACATATATTGTCCTTGCAAAAAGGCAACAACTCTACACCAACAATTAATGCTTCTTCAAGAGCCACTTACTATTGCACTAGGGTTACCTGCAAAACAAGAGTCTAATGAGCAACTACGAGTTCAATTACATATTACCCCCATTCCACATGCAACGATCTTAATCACACATATCATAAATCATATCACAATCATCCACTCGTCCGAGAGTGGTTGATCTCGTTGGATCATCAAGGTGTGCCCCTCGCCATTAGTAATTCCACCCACCATAAACAGCAATTCATACTCAACAATCCACAATCCATAATTCGTCACACGTCCCTTCTTGCGCTTATTAACTCTAGACACAAAGTCTAAAAGCCAATGGTCCAAATCACACACTTGCCGCATCGTCATGCAGCCTGCCCGCACCGGTCGAGGGTAGCTAGCCTTATCACCGTGCTCAACATAACCTATCGAAGCTAATTTTGGTACGGCCCGGACAAGCTATGGTCTCTAGATGGATACCAATGACTCTCACGACACTCTACCCCAGTGCCGGACTCACACTACGAGTCCCTCAGAAACGAACCCATCAGAATCAAATTTGGATTCCTCACCAAGCGAGCTCGGGACAAACAAGTCATATCGTCCCAACCGAGGTTCAAATGATACAACAAAATTATCATGCATGCCATATCACATCATATTTATCAGATATCACAATATGTTATGCCCTCCGAGCCGAAGCCCGAACGATATAACCCAATATTTCTCACAACAGCATGTATCATGTAATTATCAAATATCACATAAACATCATACCATCAACCATCATTTTCTTTAACCATTTTCCTATGTTTGTACCATTTATCTGAGTGACACACAATGGAAGACCTTGGTTGCTATGTTGAATGAGCGAAAATTAAGCTTTACCGATCGCCTATCCGGTAAGTATTTTCTTGAGTCATAGATTATTGATAGTGGGACATCTAACCACATGACAGGTTCTCTTGAATATTTGAGCGATGTCTACGATATGGCACCAATTCTGATAAAATTTCCAGATGTTCAATTCACTAAGTCTACAAAGTCTGGTCGAGTTCTTATGGGATCATCGTTATCTTTTAGGTATGTGTATTTTGTTGATGGCCTCGAATGTCATCTTATATTTGTTTCACAATTAGCCAGAGACAGTGGTTGTGTTCTTCAAATGACTGATCGACTTGTTATTTCAAGGAGATAAGTTTGAAAGTAGAAGCAACAAATTAGTTTTCATTAGATATCCACTCAATAAGAAGGGATGGAGAGTGTATAACATTCAAACCGGTATGATCACCGTTTCTCGCGACGTCATCTTCTTTGAGTTCAAGTTTCCACTGGCACAGAAAATGACTTATTCATTAACCCCACAAGATGATTATATTGACTTTGATGAAGATAATGTTGCTAACATTGCGACAAAAGTCTCTTCTCTATCGACGGTATTTGCACCAACACCTGATCTAAATGAGACTCTCGACTCTGCTTCTCTTTCTGATCAAGTCCCTCGTGAAGAAGAACAGAACACCACATCCGACGTCAGACCTGCACCATTGACGTCGCATTCTTCTTCTTCTAAGGTAGCTCTGTCTTCATCCACCACAAAGTCACCTATTTCACTACCTGTCGATCTGGATCAACATGAAATGAATGACGAGACAACTCTTGAAACATAACATCTTGGTCGTGGGTATAGGAAGAAGACAAAGCCCACAAAACTTGCAGATTATATCACCATGTTGCTTCATGAGCCTCCTCCATCTTCTACACCATATCCGCTAGATAACTATGTCTCGAGTGAGAGGTTTTCTGAAAATTATCAACACTTTCTCATGGCTATCACTTCTAGCTTTGAACCAGTACATTACAAGGATGCCACTGAAGATGAGAATTGGAGGTTTTCCATCCAAGACGAGATCATTGCGTGTGAGGATCTTGGAACTTGGACAGTAGTTGATCTTCCACCAGGAAAGAAGGCTTTGGGCTGTATATGGGTTTTTCGGCTCAAGTTTAACGCTGATGGTACATTGGAAAGACATAAAGCACGTCTTGTGGTTCTTGGAAACACACAAACCGAAGGAGTAAATTACACAGAAACCTTTGCATTAGTGGTGAAGATGATCATAGGCATTTTTACAACAAGCAGCGTCCAACGATTGACCCGTTCATAAAATGATGTACATAACGCTTTTTTCATAGTGATTTACGTGAAGAAGTGTATATGCAGCTTCCACCGGGTTTTTGAACGATGGATAAAACTAAGGTATGCCTTCTACATAAATCACTCTACGGGCTTAAACAAGCTTCTCGTTGTTGGAACGAAAAGTTTGTTGCCTCAATGAAGGCATTCGATTTTATTCAAGACTATTTGGATTATTCATTATTCGTTTATGTTAATGGTGAAACACGTATTCATGTTCTTGTTTATGTGGACGATCTGATTATTACAGGGAGTTCTTTGGAAGCCATGAATGGAATTAAGAATTATCTGAGCGAGTGTTTTCGCATGAAAGATCTTGGTATTTTGAGGTATCTCGTGGGTATTGAGGTGCTGGATATTATATCTGAAACAGGAATGTTGGGAATCAAACGTGTCTCGTTTTCGATATAGCAAAATCACAAGTTGGCATTTGCGGAAGGGGATTCTATCACGAATCCTTCAAGTAATTAGAGACTCATAGGTCGGCTCATTTATCTCGGCGCTACAAGACCTGAGATGTCTTATGTGATCCACATTTTGTCACAGTTTACAGCAGATCCAAAGCTGGATCATTGGGAAATAGCTCTTCGCGTTATTCATTATCTCAAACATAGTCCATGACAAGGCATTCTTCTTCAAGCTAATACAACCCTGACTTTGTCCGCTTGGTGGACTCTGACTGGGCCGCTTGTCCTTTAACTCGTAGGTCTATCATAGGTTGGTTCTTTCAACTTGGTGGCTCATCAATATCTTGGAAAACACAAAAACAAGATGTGGTTTCAAGATCTTCTGCAGAAACTGAATACCGAGCCATGGTGGAAACAATTACACTTCTTCTATGGCTGCGTCAACTGCTTCCAGCAATGGTTATTGCTTGCTCCTATCCGATTCCTTTACATTCTGATAGTCTCCCGATGATCAATCTTGCAAAGAACCCCGTATTTCATGCTTGTACTAAAGACGTAGGAATGAATTGTCATTTTATTCGAGATGAAATTATCAGAAGCGTTATCTTACCAAAGCATGTATCGATAAAGACGCAACTTGCAGATATTATAAAGAAAGTCTTGGGACGTAAAGAGTTTGAAGAGTTCGTGATCAAGTTGGGTGTTCAAAATATACACACTCCATCTTCGGGGGTTGGGGGGGGGAGTATTGGGCCTATAAAGGGCCTCGTTTGTATTGTCCACAAGAGTTGTATTAGGTTAACGTAGGAACCGATATTAAGTTGTATATATGACGACATACATGATATGAATAAGATAACAAATTCTTTCTACAGCTTGAGAGATCTTGACAAATACTTTCGAATATTTCTAATGGGAAAAAAGCAACAAATTTTTTTTGTTTAATATCTCCTGTATTTAATTAAAATCAATGAACTATTTTTTCTCAATCCACTAACCATTTTTCACGCCATTATCTTTTTTTCTATATTAGTCATAATTCTTTTTAATAATATTTTAAATCATTGTTGGGAGATAATATCTCCAATACTCTCTCTTTATTCGTAGAACAAATCCTCTAATTTTCTCTTAAAACCTTCATATTTATTCCCTTATTCTATTTATTTTTACTATTTCGTCATGTTTATAGTTCTTTTTCTCTATTTTGTTGGTGTTCATACTCAAAAAGAAAAAAAGTGAAGACATGCTTATCACTTTGGCGATGCAAATGCTGATCTTTAGAAAGATGAGCTTTTCTACATGGCTTGTGGAGAACAAGAAAAAATAATTAAGGTACTAAACTTAATTGCTTTATCAAACTATACTTGCAAAAATAATTAACTCAGTCAAAAGTTCACAACCTTTTTTATATAACTATTTTATGGTAATATACAATTTATAGGATGAAAATGCTTCTAATTTTGTCAACTGGTTAAAGGTATTTTTTTTTAACTCCGAGTTGCGATGATATTTTGTCCCTTTCATGTATTTCGTTTTTAGACTTAAAAGTTTGTTTAGCCCATATACACTTATTAAATTAAATCTTAATAAAGGAATGAAAATGAAAAAAAGAAAACAAAATAAATGAAAGGAATTTAAAAATTTATGTATCAATCAAAATAATAATACATTTTGTTTTTCGTATCAATCAAAAACTGATGTTTATTTAACATCATTTCTTCTAAGTGAAACATATTAGCATCATTTAAAATAAATGATAAAAATAATTTGAATTATTATTCAAAATGATATAAATACTTATATCAAGTGTTATGATTAATTCAAATTTTTACTTCATTATTTTCAAATGGTACATATTAATATAATTTAAAATAGGTGACAAAACTACTTGCATCAATCGCAAATTAGAGTGAAAAGAAATTGAAGTCACCACTTCCAAAGTCACTTATAAAAACTATGCAAATTCATTTGTGTCAACACAACAATAGTATAAACAGACATTATAAATGATATAACACATGTGTTTGTTGTAGTATTTATAAAAGTTTTTAGTTATTTCATATTGCGATTAATAAGTTGGATAATTTACGTCAAATCCTACATGTTTTGTGTCAGAACTGTCTTTTTTATATTTTGCATTGATCAAAATTTATTTACTTAAATTTCATGTTAAATATGTCTTAAATAAACATATTTTTTGAATTAACTTACAAGAAAATGATGTTAATTATTTCTTTTAATTATAGCCTATTTATAAACTAATGTTAGTAGAGTTGGTTGGGAAAATTAATTAGATAGATGTATAATCATCTTATACCATTTTATTTTTTAAAATAAAATTATTATAAAATATGCATTTCTAATTATAAAATATTTTGAATCAAAATTATCTTATATCAGCTTTTAAAAAAGTAGAAATCATATAATATCAAATATTTAATGTTACAAATAAATATAATCACAAAATTTTCCATTTACAGTGATTAAAAACTTTATAGAAAATGAACATAAATTTAATGGAAAATCATTCTTTATTTAAAATTCATAAAAAAATTTCCTATTAAAAACTATAAATATCGTATTCAATTTTTTTGTACACATTAATTCACATTGATCCTTACATGAAAAGTAAAATATTACTCGAAATCTAAGATATCACCATATTTACACGAAATTTAATCTTACATGCATTACATTAAATTATTGACATTTTTTAGAAACTTTGATTTTTTTCACTTTTATATCAATTTTAATGTTTGCGTATTAAATTTTTGGTGTACAAATCAATTTTTTTAACTTAATCTACAAGACAATTGGAGTAGAAATAATTTGAGAAGAACTGAGTAAAATATAAAATCTTTACATTCAACATTTTAAAAACTAGTTCGTATATTTGATAGAGACCTAACAATGGTTTTTTATTTAGAAAAAATATTCGTTACTAAGAGCATGATTATCTCTAAGAGACTTAAAATGGGGTTCTCATAAATTTTATATTATTATTATAATTGTTTTTTATAATTTAATTAAATTAAAAAAAAAGATTGAACCAATGTTAAGAAGACAAATGTAGAATTCCATACTAGAACCTTATCTAAAGTCTATCTTTTTAGAACCCCTTTTATGTCTCTCTCTACTTTTTATTTTTAAGTAAAAAATTGATAAGAATCCCTTTTAGAACCTTACTATAATTGTGCCTAAGTAATTGCTAACCAAACAACTGAACCATTTTAATTTTAAATTTAATAATTAGAAATTATATAACAAATAAAATCATATTTAAGTTATTATAAATGAAAAATATATTTTACTAAGATAAGTAAACATAAAAATATCACATTATAATTAAATGTTTCATATAATGCTTTTACTTTAAGGTTGTGCGTTCGAACGCGCGTTTAGGTATCCGTTCGAGTTCAGTTTGGTTAATTCAGATTACGAGCTTTCAGGGGTAAATGTTTAAGTTCTATTTCGGTATCTATATATTTCGATTTTTGTTTGGTTCATATCTTTGCAAGTTTGTTAACCATTTAAATTATGTAAAAAAAAAAAATCTAAATATACCTAAAAATCTCAATAAACCAATTTTTCTGGATAATCATGGTATTTTTGGATATTTTAGATATTTTTAGATATTATATCTAAAATAACTAATATATTTAAGTATATAATTATAATTTATGTTTTTTTGGGTATCGAAATATTTTGATTCTTGCCAAGATTGGCTATGGTTTTTTGTATAATGAAATTTTGCATTCATACAAATATTTTATTGATATCAATTCAAATTTGATTTTTTTTTTTGAGTCGGATTCCCTTAGATTTTTCGGTTTGAAATATTTTCTCTATTATTTCTTACACTCTCGAATTGGGTGGCAGTACCTAGTTTTACTTCCGACTGCATAATTGTTTTTGACGGAAAAACCAAATGAGAAAAAGTAGCTCTTAGTGGGCTCTGATTAGGTAAGTGGCCCATTAATGTCTGATTATAGGGTTTCGATTAGTGCGTCGTGGAATCAATTCATATATAAACGCAGTAAGCACTCTTCCCCGTGGAACTAAGACTTCACATCTGAGAAATCACGCCGCCGTTAGCTAAAGGAGATGGGAGTTTTCACTTTCGTGTGCAGATTAAACGGCGGAGAATGGACCGCGAAGCAGTACGAGGGAGACCTTGAAGCCTCGGCTTCGTCCACCTACGATCTCCAGCGCAAGCTTGTTCAGACCGCTCTCTCCGCCGATTCTTCCGGTGGTGTTCAGTCTTCTTTCTCTCTTGTCTGCCCTAAATCCGCCGTCTGCCAGGTTCATCAATTGCTTCCACTCTCTCTCTTTCTCTCTCATCTGTAGTCTGTACTATTGCTGGATCTTCTCTTTGTTTTTTCTCTGAAATTGCTTGGTTTGTCTGTTTAGGTAGAATGTTGAATCTACTCGTTTTTTTAATTGTAGTTTAGGATGGAATCTAGATCTTACGATCACTTAGATTGGATAGCTAATTCGGTAAAAGTATTGGTGTTAATAGAAAATGAAATGGAGCAGGTGATCATCGGTGGTGCTGTTGGAGGAGGATTTGCTGCCGGAGGAGGTGCAGCAGCGGGAGGAGGCGGTGGTGGTGGAGGAGAGGCTGCCGCAGCCACAAAGGAGGAAGAGAAGAAGAAGGAAGAATCTGAAGAGGAAGAAGGGGACTTTGGATTTGATCTCTTTGGTTAAGAGGAAGAAGGAGACTCTGTTTTTTTGGTTCTGTCATTTCTGTTATGTTACTGGAGAGATATATGTTTGACTCTGGATTCAGCCCTTATTTATATTATGCTAGAGATTGAAGCTTCTGCATCCTCATTTTGAATTATGATACAAGTTATGGTAAATTGTTGCACTATTGAGTATACTATGTGCCATGAAACATTCACATTTGGAGCAATCTCCTAAGCAAATGTAGGAAGCCTAAGCTCAGTGATAATCATTGGTGAAAGTCTCTGTAAATGGAGTTAAGTCCCTCTTTAATCCTACTCAGACTGCCACAAATATCAATAGACACATCTGAGACTTACACCAATACTTACTACAAATCTTTATCTACATCTGATATATGTATATATAAATATATATATATATTCGAATTAATTGGCTAACAAATTTATTAACTTAAAAGTCAGAAAAAAATAATAGAGGGCAAGGCTAAGCGCAAAAAGTTTTAAGTAGACACAAAAAACACGAAATAGCAGACAATTTAAAGCTCTCTAAAGTTAGAAACGCGACTTGCGTTTTCTGGCGGTGTACTTGGAGTCATGAGGAACATCATTTCCTTTTCTTCTATTTTGTTCTTTCTTCTTCAAAACCCATTCCCTTCCTTTCCCTTTCTTGTTCGTTCTCTGCTTTTTCCTCGGCCTATTTCTATCTGATACACATACCTGTTCGCAAAACAAAAAAAAAGCCAATAAGACTTTCATTATATAGCATAACGTAGTAAGATGGTAATGAGGACCCTAGATATGTTTTTACCGTTCCCTTCTCTTCATCTTCGCTATCATCATCTTCCGAGCAACTCTCTTTACACTCGTCTTTTATATTGGTTGGAACAGAACCACATGTAAGGACCAAGAACTCTTTTCTTTTCTTCGTACTGCATTTTTTTTTTTAACAGAAGATCCAGTGTTACTGTCTTATGATTGTGTTTACAAAAGTAGCTTCTACATATATAAGAACATACCTGTGTGGATAATCAACAACAAGTCCACCGCCAAATCCAGCTTGTAAAGCCTGGCGAAGAATCAGTTCACGCTGAGCAATATTCTCTGGGTACACTTGGAAAACTGCCCTTGCTCCTCTTGATAAGCATCGGTATAGTGACCCAAAGAAAGCCCTTTTTGAAAACATTTTGAGAAGTCAAAGATCAGTTTTGTACCACACTACAATGGCTCAAGCTTAAGTTAAATGATTTACACATACTTAAGCCTCAGACGAGGTTCATGTGATGACTTGTCTGCATTGCATAACCACTGAAATCAGGAAAAAAAGGGAAGAACTGGTTAAAGGAATCTGCATAAAAGCAAACTATGAGACAAAACATGAGACATTATAGATCCTGAGCAAGTGAGGTAGTTTCAGAAGTAAGACCTGAACAGCCGATATACTGATTGCACCGTCTATAACTCCTGGACGAAGACCTAAGCCCTGAGACATTGTAATACTTGGATGAAACAAAAAAAAATCCAACCATCCAACAGAAAATGGTGAAAAGCAAAGGCACACACCTGCCCCATGTCACCAAGTAAAAGATCACCCTCAACTTCTCGTTCCAAAGCAACGTCTGCAGTGTAATTAAAGACAAAAATGGGATAAGAGATCAAAAGTAGACAGAGAATGACGAGAAGAATCCTGAGTTATCAAACTAATAGTTAACTTACTAAGCATTGAGGCTGAGATGTCTAGACCGATCCACTGGTGCCCGTTTTCGGAGAGTGTTTCCCCGCTCAGACCAGATCCACAACCTGAACCCACAATCCACAGTAGGGATTAGTCATTATCCCCTTTTCCAACAAAGCTAAACAGAAAAGTTATATGTTGATGATGATCTAAAAGACGAAATCTTAGGATATGACAACATCAATTGACAATCCACACACCAGTTAATCGATTGGAGTCTACCATACAAAATTTCCATTAAGCAATGTCAATATTAGCATTGATGCACAGATTGTTTTGTTCTTCGACTCTGTTTACCTATGTCAAGCAAAAATCTGGGAACACCATCATCCGGCAAAGCAAGAAGCTCCAAAGCTCTCTCGGACAACTTCGCCTGTAAACATAAACGTTCAAGCAAGTGCTGAATTAAGAAGAAACATAGAGATATGATTTTTTTCAGAAAAAGAAAGAACCTGAATTTCAACGATACGTGATGAAGAAGTATACTTCCGAGCCTCGGATTCGTCATAGAATATCTCCGGCGGCGCGAGTAACTCAGGCCGACTTGACATTATAAGCGTTTAGAGCCAGTGGCGAGCCTGGAGATGTATACTTTTGAGAATGAAGATAAACACAAAATTGGAAAAGAGTGAAATTCAACGAGGAATGCTCTTCTTACCTGCAAATGAGTTTGGGAGAGAAGAAACGCGGCAAGACAACGAACGGCGTTGAAGCTTCTTTTAGGGTTTATGGCAAACAAAAAAAAAAACTCCCAATTTTCTTTTTTCTTTTGGGTATTTGCAAAAACATTTGGACCGGCTAAACCAACTAGATCAGTTGGGATTTTAGCCATAAGCAAAATGACCATTAACTTCTCACGTTCACTATCGCAAATTGAACATTTTATTTTTGGCAACTGAGTTATATTAACGGAGAAGTGTTACAGCAAATGTAAGCCCATACTAAAGGATGTTGGGTCAAGCTTAAAGCGAAGAAGTGTTACAACAGATACAAGCCCATACTAAAGGTTGTTGGGTCAGGCTTAAAGCGGAGCCTGTTAATGAGTTCAAAATATTTGCTGAGCTTGTCAAAAAAAACAAAAGTAAGAGCAAAAGACAAAAATATGATTTTGTTTGGAGGTGCTTTGAGAGATCAAGTGTGCACCTCTGATTTTGTGTCTTGCTTCGGCAAATAGTTTCCAATTTGAGAGGCTTTGAAGAGCTTGTGAGATGGGAGCAACCCGTGTTTTCTGTAGCTTATTAGCCGTGCCTTCTATGTTATAGAAAAGGCATCGGCCGTAGGCCTCCACTTTTATATATTGCTTTTCAAGACCCCATTTTTATGATTTCTAGTTGAGTAAAAAAAAATTAACAGTACGTCTATTTCTTAGTTAAAAAAAAATTCAAGACACTTTAAAATATAACATCTAAAAGTACAATAAATAGACAGATAAATAAATGGTTTAGTAATATATGCGTGTATTATCAAAAAAAAATATATGCGTGTATTATCAATATACGAGATTTTAGACTTATATTCTTTATTTGTAGTCTAAGACCATCTTTAACCCAACTCCATTTTTTACTCCATAATGGAGTAAAATATAATTTTGAGTAAAAAGTGCTCCAACCCCACTCCATTTTTCACTCTATAATGGAGTAAAAGGTGAGTTTACTCCATTTATGGAGTAATACATTTTTTGTTTGTTCACTACTCCATTTTTCACTCCAAAATGGAGTACAATGGAGTAGGGTTGGAGTAAAACCCATCTCTATTATGGAGTTACTCCATTGTACTCCATTTTGGAAGGAAAAATAGAGTTTTACATTGGAGATGCCTTAACACTTTTCTTCTTTCCTTTGTCATTCTTGTTACTTCTTTTTTTAGCCTCGTTATTCTCACTTTTTAATATGGAAATTTTTTAAATCATGTGATGATCTTCTAAAATGATATTATTTAAGAACTTTCAAACTTCAATTTTAATTATTTACATCTATAATGTTACAAAAATGTTATATAAGTAAAATTTTAATATGAGATAAAGGGAAAATTTATAGATTTCATTTATGTTTATTAAATTGTTTAGCTTATATATTTAAAAGAAGTTTATATATAAATTTTTATATAGTATTATAAACATTAATATATATATATTGTAATTTATATGATAAAAATTTAATATGAAATAAAGGAAACATTTTTTTTAGTTTTGCCTTAAGCTCCATGCTAGCTAAGCACGGCACTGAGCTAATAGGACATGAGTTATGCAGTGTATCTTCCTGCTTTCTATGGTCCAAATCAAAGCTTCAAGTTGAGTATAATGGAGAGAGTTCATGGAGGGGAAAGCCATGCGACTGTGTATTAGTACCTTTCCTTTCTCGTCTCTAAGCACCCTGGCAGCTCCTCCAAGTCTTTTTGATTTGTCTCATGAAGCTCCAATGTTGCATTTGGTCCATGGAGGTTTAAGATGAATATTTCATTCGTTCTTGATTCTCTAAGGTAAGTGTTGATTGTTCTAATTCTTGCGAGACCTGCTGAGACACACACCAGATGTTTGATAAATCCAATATAAGTTTAGCCGAGTTAAGAGGATGAATTTTTTTCTCTTCAAGGCAGAAAGAGTTTCTGTTTTTGCAGAGGCGTCATAGGATCCAGGGGTAGCTTCTTCTAATCTCTAGAGGTATTTCCATATTATCTCCCATACGTAGAACAAAATCAAAGTTTGAGGATATAAAAGTTTGGTTGAATCCATTTTGTGGTAAGAGAAAACCTGATAGTGTCCAAACTTGTATAGTCGTAGTGCATGAGAAGAGGATATGGTTTGTTGATTAATTTTCCAGACCACATAACTGGAAATTAGATTCCACTCTAATCCTTCTTGCCTTGAGGCTAGTTGCTACCAATAAGGCATTTGAAAGAGTACACCATAGGAAGTTTTCAAGCTTTGGAGATGTCAAAATCTCGTGAGTTATAATTTGACGACGTATCAAGTTTACGTCGAACGCATTCTGCTTTATATAATAAGATGACGTAACTAATCATATTACATGAATTAATTAACTGGGTGCATTACATAATTGTCCATTATACAAGTTGGCAAAAAAAAAAAAATTGTGGGAAGAGGTAACTAAGAAAGGGAAAAATGTTATATAAAAATTTTAAATAATGTTGGGGAAAAAGTTATGTAAGCTCTATTTCCTATAGCACTACTATAAACGAGAAAAAAGAAAAGCAAAATGTGAATATTGTGAGAAGGATACACTACAAGAAAACAGATCATTCGCCACTGCAAAATTGGTGACGAAGTAGT
>OVAN01001828.1:0-37631 GCA_900406275.1 Anastatica hierochuntica
CCCAACCAGGAGAGGGCTTGAGTTATAGTAGTCCTGAATCCTCTTCCAGAATGCAGTAGCTTTCTGCTCATTGCCGACCACAACGTCTTTACTGGTGTTGAGCCACGCACCAATAAGGATTTTATCCTCTTTGAGAGACCACTTCCTCCTCTCCTTGACACCAGACTCCTCTGATGCTTGGCTACTGAGCCAAGCAGGTTCAGGTGAATCAAGGTCTACTGAACATTGGCTATTCAGTAGGTTTACAAAACCTATATTGCTTTCCATTTTAGAGAATGTTCTGTGTCACTCTAGTAGCAACACAGATCTTTAAGTAAAGGATTCACAACTACCTAACATTTAAAACCTATCTAATCCGAAGGGGTTAGGAAGGTAGAAAGCAATTTAGTGGCATTTAAAACAAAGCTCATATGACTAAGTACAAATCTCTGTGTCACTCTAGTAGCAACACAAAGACTTAAGTTTAATACCTATCAAATCCGAGGGGTTAGGAAGGTAGAAAGCTACTCAGTAGCATTTAAGTCTAACAAGTTACAAATTGTAACTGTTATAGAGTTTTATTAAGTCTAACCAGTTACAAAGAATCACTGTGAAAGAGTTTTACAATTGTTAGCATTGATAACATTGTTATAGAGTTTTACTATGAATAGAGTTTAACAATGTAATAGAGTTTTACATTGTAATAGAGTTTAACATTTTAATAAAGTTTTAAGAGTTATTATAGCTTTAACAGTTAATATAACTTGCATTGATAACATTGTTATAGAGTTTTATTATGAATAAAGTTTAACAATGTAATAGAGTTTTACATTGTAATAGAGTTTAACATTTTAATAAAGTTTTAAGAGTTACTATAGCTTTAACAGTTAATATAGCTTGCATTGATAACATTGTTATAGAGTTTTGCTATGAATAGAGTTTAACAATGTAATAGAGTTTTACATTGTAATACAATTTAACATTTTAATAAAGTTTTAACAGAGTTAAACATTGTACTAGGAAGTTGTAAGTGGATTACCTTATATAACAATTTCAAGGTCAAAGACTCAGTTATAGGCCTTTGAAGCTCTTCATGAACACACAAGAAGGGAGAAGGTCACAAGTTTTTTAAAAAATGTAGAAAAATGTATGAGAAGCAGAAGAACAGAAACTAACCAGGCAATAAAAACTAAAACAATACCCATTAGACAAACACCCAAAAGAACTCCTTTTGTAAACCCTGAATTCTTCTTAGCCAACTCATACACAGTCTTCTCCAGCATAACCAGCTTATGCTCAGTCTCATAACCTTGATCCTTAAGCAGCCTAAGTTGTCTCTGAATGTCACTAAGCTCCTCCATAACCGCCACATCAAACCATTTCCATATATGGCAGTCTCCATCCTTGGCATTCTCACACGTGAAGTACCTTCTCCCTGGATCTTTTGAGGTGTAAGACGTAGCAACAACAGGCACAAATCCACAGTAGCATGTCTGCGGGATTCCATCATCACACTCAGGTTGAGGTGGGTATTGAACCGGCTGGCTGTAGCTACTCTCAACTTCATCAAGAAGGAAGGCAAGCCTATCATTCTCATCTGATGAAGAAGGCTGGCTGTAGCTATAATCATGTCCCATGTTTCCTAAACCTGAAAGAAAATGTTTAAGAACTTGTTAAGAATTTGTTATCAACTTGTTAAAAACTTGCTAAAACAAGGAAACTATTAGACTTCAAAGGTTTACGAACTTGTTCTCCTAAACAATCCTAAATCGATTGATCCAGATCATTAATCCATTGAACAAGGTGAAGACCTTGACAACATTAATCCATTGATCCAGAAATCGATTGATCCAGAAATCGATACAACAAAGTCACAGAAAGATCGATACAAACCCATTGATCAAGAAATCACACAGAGGCACACACCCATTGATCAAGTAATCGATACAAACACAAACCTTCAAAAAAAACCTTAACAACAAAGACAAATATCTTCAATCGATTGAAACCCTAATCCTTGTAAACCCAAATCCTTGTTATTCATCAAAAAAAAACCCAAATCCTTCGCAACCCTAACTACAAATCGAAAGATTTAGAAATCGATTTAAAAGCTAAATCGGAACCCTAAACGCGAGGAAAACAACATGCAAGCTAATCTAATGCCATGAATCAACAACAGATAGCTTCGATTTACCTCGATTCTCTCGAAAGCGAAAATCGCCTCTTGAATCGCTGATGCTTTTTTTTTCGTTTCGTTTCGCGAATGCGTGTTTTTTTTTCAACACTGAAAGAGATCTCCCTCTCCGGCCAATAACACGCGGTCACGTCACTAAGGACTCGATCCTTAGAAGCCTTATTTAGGGATCGATCCTTAGCGGACTGGGCCAAACAAATATTATTTTAATCATTTTCGCCTAAGAGTCCACGCTAAGGACTTTTCAAAATGGCCCGATGGAGATGCTCTTAACCCAAAAATAGTGAGTGGGACCCACTAAATAGTGAAGAACCAACTCTAAAATATGCAAAATAAGAACCGGTTGTTAGAGGGTTTTTTGCACTGTTCGCGGGCCCCACCGACACGTGGCGGNATTGGTGCATTTATTATTATTATTATTTAAAAAACTAAAAAAAAAATAATAAAAAAATTTAAATTTTTTTTAGAAACTCCAATGGTGGTAACACCATTGGAGATGCCCTAACCAGATAAAGGTTCCTTCTTCCATAAGCACTGAACTCGCTTTAGGACTCCTTAAACTGCTTGTTCCATTACCGGTTTCACCGCCCTCGGAAACGCCTCCAGGAGGTTGGAGAAGGGTCTGATAAGTAGATGTGATTATAAGAGTTGCGACTACTAGAAGTGCATTTCTTCTTTCTTCAGAGATCCAAGCATATGATCGAATCATCCTTGTCCGTCTTGATTCTGTCCATGTAAGCCCCGAGCTAAGTACATCTGATGTTTTCTTAATCTTAACGAGGGAAAGGGAACGTTTTCTGCCATGTTTCTTGACCATTCTCTCTACATCTCCTCTGTTATTGTTTTGTCTTTGTAACTCGGCGATGTCCAGAACAATTAAACCTTCTATGTTCTCTATGTTGACGTTAATCTTGGAACTTTTTAACAACATTTTCGTAGCTTGGAGGTTGTTTTTGTACGCGGCGAGATGTAAAGGCGTGTTACCATCTTTGTCTCTTCGGTTTATGACTCTTGTCTCGATCCTCTCTGCTTCTTTTTGACACAATCTTTGGATCCATCCCATGAGAACTTTAAGAAGTATTGTCCCTTCTCTTTCGTTTTCGTTCTTCACAGCGATGTGAAGCGCGTTCTCTCCATTCACATTCGCATCCACGATGCTTTCGGGACAGACCTAGAAAAATTCTGATATTAGATCTATCTCCCTTTTGCTTACCATGAGTAGCAATGGCGTCATACCTGTTTTGGGTCAAGAACAATGAAATTACCGATTCATTTACACATATGGTTTAGACCGAATATAGGCTAGAGTTATACAATCCGGTTCATCTGACCACTACTGACTCAAAATCGTTATAAAAAAGTTGATTCAAGACCCGACGATGGTGTTTTTACGGTCAAGTTTTCAAACTCACAATAAGTGAAATTGTCCATGTTACCTGTATAGTATTTAAGATTTCCATTATATGTTCTGACTTCGACCTGGTTTATTCTCCACATTTACCACAAGATTGACATGGGACATATTGGGATAAGTTTGAGAATAGTAAGAAAGTTTTCACTACTTCCTCTACTATGTTACTTCCCTAATACTTTAAATGTTAAAGAGGATTTGTTGGTATACAATAGTATAATATTTTCTCATAACATTTGGTACATAAACTACGCACTACCATTATGGATTTTGAATCATCTGAGAATTTTATATAAGCTGTTGATAAACGAAAACGAGCCAACGACGAAGACAGGTAAGTTTTTCTCCAAATTTGAATCGAAACGGATAAAGTGATAAGAATCACCAAGACGTATAGAAGGGATTCTTCTTATTGATCATCAACAGAGGCTCAAGCCTTATATACAAAAGGGTTAACCTAATCTAAGAGATAGTAAAAGACTAATGTGTACATGTGAATAATAACATACTAAGACCATATACTATACGCATCGTATCAACAATATATACTCCGTAACACCCCCCTCAAGTTGGAGCGTGCAGATCACAAACGCCCGACTTGACAACAAACTCCTCGAATGCCTGCTTTTCAAGAGCCTTCGTAAAAATGTCTGCCAATTGGTTTTGAGTCGAAACATGTCTCGTCACAATAGTACCCTTCAATATCTCATTCCGTACCCGATGACAATCAAGTTATACTTGTTTAGTCCTTTCGTGAAACACTGGGTTCTTAGCAATATGCAAAGCAGCTTGATTGTCACAAAACATAGGTATAGGCGTCATAAGCCTAACACCAAGATCACATAGAAGATTCTTCAGCCACATAAGTTCTTTGACCGTGTAAGACATAGCCCGATACTCCGCTTCCGCTGAAGAACATGAAATAGTCTTTTGTTTCTTCGTCTTCCATGAGATTGGAGAGCCACCCAACTGAATAAACCAACCAGTCACCGACAATCGAGTAAGAGGACAGCTCCCCCAATATGCATCACACCACGCAACCACAGACAAATCCGCATGAGCCTTGAGTAAAATACCTTGCCCGAGATTACCTTTCAAGTAACGCACAACACGAAGTGCAGCCTCCCAGTGCGCGACCTTCGGTTGCTTCATAAATTGTGACAGGACATGAACAGAGTAGGATAAATCCGGACGTGTCACAACCAAATAAATAAGCCGACCAACTAACCTCCTGTATTGCGCCGGATCATCATAATCAGGTCCATCATCAAGTGCTAATTTTTGGTTTTGTTCCAAAGGAAATGCAGCAGGTCGAGAACCAAGCAAGCCTGTCTCAACAATAATATCGAGTGCATACTTCCGTTGACACATATAAATTCCCACCGGACTTCTCGCAAGCTCAATACCAAGAAAGTACTTGGAGATTTCCAAGTCTTTCATATGAAAGCACTCATTCAGGTAAGTCTTGAAAGTAGACATGATAGTCGTTGAACTCCCAGATATGATCAAGTCATCTACATATACTAAAACATGTAAACGATCAACACCTCTCTCCTGGGTTAAAAGCGAATAATCAGGAACCGACCGAGTAAAACCATAGGCAATCAATGCGGTTCGGAGCTTAGCGAACCAACATCTAGGAGCCTGCTTAAGACCATACAACGCCTTGCGCAATCTGCACACTTTAGTAGGATCAGAAACACGAAAACCAGGAGGTAACCACATATAAACCTTCTCCTGTAAATCTCCATGAAGGAATGCATTATGCACATCCATCTGGTGAACTTCCCAATCGCGAGAAGCCGCAATCTGCAGAAAAGATCGAATCGAAGTCATCTTAGCCACCGAAGCAAATGTTTCATCAAAATCACAGCCCTCTTTCTGACTATTTCCACACGCAACAAGACGGGCCTTGTAGCGTTCTAAACTCCCATCAGACCGAAGTTTAACAGTGAAAACCCACTTACAAGAGATTGCTCATTTTCCTTTCGGTAGAGTTTCAATTGTCCATGTTTGGCTCTCCTCGAGAGCACCAATCTCTACACGAACCGCTTCCCGCCAAACCTCAAGCAAAACTGCCTCTGCGTATGTCTTAGGAATCTCATGAGTGGTAAGAGCAGCCAAGAAACCACGATGCGTATCTGAAAACCTCGCACAATCAACATAGAATGACAATGAATACGGGTTAGGATAATCATCATCAAGCTCAAGATTAATCGTATGAAGAACATAGTCCTGAAGCTTCGTAGGCAACATCTTAGTACGCATACCCCTGCCCAAACACTCCTGCTCTGTTTCATTGACCAGAGAAGACGCAACTGAAGCTTCATGTAACGCCGTCAAAGATGTATAGAAGGGATTCTTCTTATTGATCATCAACAGAGGCTCAAACCTTATATACAAAAGGGTTAACCTAATCTAAGAGATAGTAAAAGACTAATGTGTACATGTGAATAATAACATACTAAGACCATGTACTATACACATCGTATTATACAATATATACTCCGTAACATAAAGAAATAGACAGATAAAACATTACCTTAATAGAAACGAACTTTTGTAAATAACATAAAGAAAATCGGTACATACCTTGTCTCCCTTTAAGACGAACAAGGTTTGGATCAACCTTAACTATTTCAAGTACTAGCAAGGAATGACCGCGCTCGACGGCAAGATGTAAGGGCGTAAATCCGTCGGCGTTAAGTTTACGAGTGAAAGAGGGTTCCATGTTCATAATTTCAATGGCAAACTCTGTTTTTCCCGCGACAGATGCAACGTGGAGAGGAGTATCAACGAAGGGAACTTTGTTGATTTCAACGAAAAGGTATGGATCTTGACAGATTAGTTCGTATAATAGATCAAAGTTTCCAGCTTTAGCAGCTGCTTCTAATGATCTCTGATCCATTTTGTTAGAGAGACAAACGATGAGAATGATGAATGAATTTTATTGAGTGATATATAATAGGTGACTGTGACTCGTGTGAGTCCTGACGTGTATTAATTGGTTATGAAATGAAAATTCGTTTGTGAATGACATGTATTCAAACCCCAACATATTAATAATTATGGCAGTATGTTGATCCAACGGTTAATATTAGGCAGAGAAATGGCTTATAATGTCTTTGATCCAATAGCTAAAATTATACAAAAAATAATGTGAAAGATCAGAGCAAGGTTTAGCCACAATGTTCAAGAGACTTACCGATCATCAGAAAATGCGAACCCTAACATTTTACAAGGTATTAGTGCTAACTAATATGGATTTTACTCAGGTTCATTGGTTGCCAAGACCTTCCACAGTGTTTACATAAGCATATTTGTAAATCTCTAAAACGATTTTAGGAATCGCATAATATTGTAACGACCCAATTTTTTAAACGAGTCAACTTTTTAAAAGTTTGTGCGTAAACCTGGTAGACCCAAACTATTCTTCCAAAACTCTAACCTCTTTTCCACTTTTTCTCTATTTAAAGAGCTTTCACCTTCTCAAATTTTTTCACCGCTCATATCCTAAGCGAAGTTCTGTCAAAATCTCTTCTTCATCCCTTTCTCTCTCTTGCTGAGAAATACTTATATTCTTTCTCTCTGCTCGTCAATTTTATCGTGAATTCGAGCCATCACCAGATAGATTTCATCGAGAAGAAGCCGTAGCCGCCGACCGCGTTTCAATCGAAGTTTGGATGGACCATCAATCGTCATTTGAAGTTTTGTGCGATCTAAACGCGTCGCTGAGACCCACCACCTATCGTCGGAACGCCGTCGGAATCCTCACCAGCCACCTGCTAGATTCAACTCCTAGGTGGACGCCTTTCTTGTTGAGTCAGATTGTTGGTGCATCTCATCGTTGTTGGCCCAAAAGATTAGTGGGCCAGATTTAAAAATTGGATTGAGATAGAACTGGTATGGATTTGGGCCGAATTCATACAAGTTAATAGGCTTAATTTGGATCTGATGGGATGTTAGATCTGGTTTCAGAACTAGATCAGGTTGACTGGATCAACCGAGTTGACCGATCTTACCGAAGTAACTTGAGTTAACCTAGTTTGACCAGAATTGACCTGATTTGATCATAATAGTCTAGTTTGATCTGATTTGACATGTTGGTTGGATCCATTGTCCAGTTGACTCTGACTAGTTGACATGTTGACCACATAATTTGACCATTTTGACCGAATCTAAAATTCTTGGCTAGGTTTTCGAGCCTAATCTAAGTCTAAACCGTGATTTTGTTAGTACTAACATATTTTTTTGTTCCGGTTTCAGCTTGATTATTATAGTAACTTGTTGCAGTTCTCAGTAAATTTGAAACCATTCTTTTCTAATGCTAAGGTGAGAGTTTGATACATATACTCCTCAAGCATTCCTTATGCACTCTTTCTTGCGTAATCTAGCACTAGAACATATTGCTTGAGTTTTTTGGAGTCTTGCTTGTTTGCTTGATTTTAGATGAATGTTAGGACTGCTTTCACATATTATTTTTATGCTTCAATTATCAAATTGTAGGTATTGTTTGAGAATTACGCAAGATTGATTGTGAGACTAGGTTTCGTAAAACCGAGGTTACCGAAGGTTCCAATGGGATAGCGCTCGGGTTCCGCAGTGTGTCTATATATATTGTGTATGATGTAGGACTAAGGCTTGGCAGGGGACGGAAGCCCGTAATCTCGGAGTTGTGTTGTAGGCTTGGCGGGGATATGGGGACAAAGATTTGTATCCCAGAGTCTTTTTTTGTGTTAGGTGTGGAGGCCATTCGATATGCTGTTTTGTAGCCTTTTCTGGATCGATAAAGCGTCTACGAAAGGTGTTGATGGTCACTTAACCATATGAAAGAAGTCTCTTCGGGGGGTGTAGGCGCTCACTGATGTCGTCATATTGTATATTATGTAGGATATGACCTTGCTTGATTTTTGGGTGCATTAGCAGGTGTCGTGCGTGTGCATGTTTTTAGGATCAGATTGCGTGGTTGAGGTGCTTAAGCCGAATCTATGGACGTTTAGCCACCTAGCATTTTCCACCTCGAGGAGTGACTTTATTTTGCTCACCCCCTCCTCTTCTCTTTATCCTTTCAGGTGCGGCTAACGAATTGTTGGAGATATCAGACGGTTCAAGGTGCTGTTTTTGAGATAAATGAGATTTTTATTTATTTTCTTTTCTTTGATAATATTTTATTTATTTATTCAGTTTATAGTTGATTTATTTTGGTTATTGGATACTAGAACATGGTTTTCGAGTAATAAGAGTGTTCATTGGATTTTCGGAATTATTTGAGATGCAAGTTAAGGTAAGTGGCACGTCGTTCATAAAAAAAGATGAGACGGGTGTTACAAATATAAAGTTATGCAAATGCAACATCTTTCTCTTATTACAAATTATGAATGATAACTTTTACTCGTTAGCCATGCTTCTATAATAGAAAAAGTACAGCTTCAATTGATAAACTCATATCAATGTAAAAAGAATACACATATCCAGGGGCGGATGTATTTGTGTGAGTGTGGGTGCATTTGCACCCACTAAAATATAGATAATTGATTGTTTAATACTAGAAAAAATTGTTTAAGTAGCAAATGATATTATATGCACCCCTTGATTTTATGAGATAATAGGTTCAAATATCTCCATTTGCAATTTTGCATCCTTTTAAATAATGAGCTAGATCCGCCCTGCACATATAACATACCCAAACTCACTTGCCAAGAGTTTTGATAGGAATCATCTTTAGAGCAAACAATGAGGAAATACAAATCAACAAAGAGAAAGAAAGAGTTTGTTTTAGTCTCAAGTGATGAATAAATTACAAAATGATTCTTCTTCTTTTTATTCTTATCCAACGACTCTGTTCTTTTTCTTTTTTGTTGTAATATTATAGTATTATTGCAACAAAACTTATATATAATGTTTAATAGACATTATTAAACTTTAAAAAACCAAAAACAGAGAATGCAAACAAGAAGAAAAGATGAAAAAACAGAGCCTTAGCTCACATCCAGTCATCTAGTGGCAAACCAAAGCTGTAAAAGAGCATTCGGTGCATAGACACCAACTGGCCGAAAAGATAGAATCTCGTTGCGAAATGATCTATCTATGTGTCTCACCATCGAAGGAATGTAAGTAGGTTGGTCACCATGCCTACGCTTATTTCTTTCACACCAAATGAAATAAAGCGTGCATTGAAAGGAGAGGCGGAAGAGCAGCAGCCGGTCTCGACGACGACTATGTTCTTCAAACAAACCTCTTAACAATCCACTCAATCTTTGCTATGCCTCGACCTCTTTATACTCCTAACACATCTGTAATACATACTTGGTTTCTTCTAACCCGATTCTTTTGCAGAAAGCCAGTTTTTCCCTAAACCGAGCCTTGACCCTTTCTATTTAAATAGAATCTAACCTAAAACCTAAGCTAAATTGACCTATCTCTTTTTCCCTTGAGCCGTTGACCTCCAGAGAGAAATCTAGAGCAAATTTTCGTGCAAAATCATTGGAGAGAAGAGAGAAAATGGGGAAGAGAGATCAGTGCAGTGCAATCCAACATAAGACAAACAAGATATGTCGTGGAAGAATGAGGAAATGGCCAACCAAATCATCTCAGATGGATCTCAAATTCCTACAGCAGGTAAATGACCATTAGATCGAAATTCTCAAATTTGTAGAACGTTTTTCATTGAGTATTGAATGAGTTATGGTTGATTTTCTGAGAGCCATCTATGCAGTCCGAATCCACGACTAGTTGGTGTTTGAAGGGAATTTACGAGAGCAATTGGAGTCTGATCGGAGCATACTCGGTGGCTATTGATAGAGGACGTCCAAGGCTTCATTCTGACCGTTCATATCGTCATGTCAACGGTTAGTTTGTGAGTCATAGCTTCGTCTTTGTACGACATTGAATCTATCAGATTTCTAGAAATCGTTGGTTAGATTGTATTTCGGTTTTGATTGGTTTAAAGGTTGGTTTTGGAGCTGATTCTTTGTGGAATCAATGTAGGGAATCGTATGAATCCATCGTAAAAAGGAATATCAATTTCGGGTTCATATGAGCGGAGAAGCGCTTCCCGGAAGTTGGTGTAGAGAAGTTGTCCGTGTTAAAAAGGAGCTTCAAGTCAAGGTTCCAGAGAGCTGCAGAAGACCCGATACGTTCCCGAGAGCATGTTTTCCTTCATTAAGTAAAATTACCGTTTTGCCCCTGTCCGTGTTTCTTGTTTTGGGAAGTTTCCAAATATGGCAGGTTTCCATATTTGGTAAGTTTCATTTTTAGGAAGTTTCCTTTTAGGGCATGTTTCCTTTTTTGGTAACTTTCCTTTCGGACATGTTTCCTTTTTTGGAAAGTTTTCATTTATGACAGGTTTCCATAAATGGAAAGTTTCCATTTTTAGCAGGTACTCATTAAGGTCTAACCGGGTTCCTGTTCCATGTTCCTTTTCAGAAGGAGGGTCAGCAAAGGAGAAGAAGGATCTTCATGAGGTAAAAGCTCAGAAGGAGGATTGTCAGTCAACCATTCCATGGTCGTCTCTTTGATGTGGCCAAGGTGAGGGGGTTCTCAGTTTTGTTTCATTCGGTATTTGTTTAGCTTGTCGGTTAGTCTAGGGTTAATCCGGCCGGTGTCGAGCTATATTCTCGGCAAGAATAAGAACTACGTATTATGTATTGCTAACGATATAAAGACTTATACGCCTAAGCGCGGTTGATTCTTGGGTCGCTAAGTCGAGCCTAGGATAGAACTTGTGTAAGAACGTATGTCCTAAAAATGAATAGGTTTAATTTGGCATTGTTTGAGAATTTCAAAAAATGATAATAGGTCTAGGTTAAACCGGTGATGTGATTCTCTGCTAGATAGTCGCCTATCAAGTTAACGGGTGTGATGCACCCCATCTTAGGGCTTAGAACCCTGGGGGAAACGAGAGGTGAGAAGTAGGATCTTTGCGCCGAGCCAGACAGAAGTAATCTGGAGGGGAGGTGGCCATATGGTAGTGCCCTACGTCCAAAGTGTTAGGGCGGGAGGGTAGCTGGATCAATGGACCTCAAACAATTGGGTTGTAATGGAAAGTTGTGGACCCTAGCGAGGGTACCCGGAGGATCGATCCAGATTGATTAATAGCTCGGGGGCAGCAGGGCCAAGCAGTGTTACATGCTGCTCTTTGAGACTGTGCCGGAGTGAACCACGAACAACAGGGCCAAGCATTATTACAGGCTGCTCTATGAGACTGTGCGGGAAGGCCACGGGGCAGCAGAGTTAGGCAGTGTTACATGCTACTCTCTATGAACTTTCGTGGGCGGGTTCTGTGTTAGGGCATGGAGGGGGATATGCCATGATTGTAGGACGCAGTAGGACAAAGAAAAAATGTATGCGAAAGTTTTTAAAAAAGGTGTCTAGTAAGCTAGGGATGTTTTCTGAAAGAATTTCAATTTGTTAGTTGCTTGCCAAGCACAACAAGTGCGTTCAGTGGGGGGTTCAGGATTAGGTCTGGACTTTCGGGGCTAAGCGGGTATCGGGTGAGGCGAAGTCGGGTTCGTCCTCACTGAGTGACTTGTTTGAAAAGTCACTCATCCCTCTCTTTTTCCTCTTTTTCTCTTGAAAAATAACACTAAGAGGCACTTTTATAACTTAAATTACAGCAATATGCACTTTATGACTCTTGAGCACTTTCTACCTACTCAATGACATATATACCCTTGAGAACACTAACTATATCCTAACTAGCTAATATCTTTAAATAAATAAAAAAATATTGTTTTAATTAATTAATTGTCAAATAGTTTTTTATAATAAAAAGAAAACGATTTCGTTTCCAAAAGCTGCCTTTTGTTTGTTTTCATAGAAAAAATTGAACCCACCATTGTTGCCAAATACGAAATCATCTTCCTTGAGAATTTTCCCTCCATTGTTGGTACTAAGAAATCTAGAGCATTTTCGATTCTCCCACAATATACTATAATTTCAGTACAAAAAGACCCCCAACGTACTGCTCTGAATCGTAGTTGAGAAGCTGCTAAGTTTTTTCCGGTGAAGCTAAGCGAAGACTTTCCACCTCTTGCCGTCAAAGAGAAGAAACTTCAATGACTGGTAAAAGCCTCGATTTTATTCTTTTAGGTTATAGTCATATTCAATTTGTAATCCCGGCTGTGCAAAACCCTAATTTTTCCTGGCGTTATGCAGAAGCTACAGTGGAATCCGCCGACAGAAGGCTTCTAGAGAGACTCTTTGAAATCGATAAGTACCATGACGAATGGCTTAATGTCTATTCATAAGTAGACATCTTGTCCTTCATTCGTCTGAAGCTTGAAGATTCAAAAGAGTTTAAGGTCATACGAGATTCACCGTTTGGTGCGCTGTTCGACTTGCCTGTAAACCAATGCCCAACCTCTTGCAAGCTGATACATGTTTTGCTATCGAGATAACTAGCCCACAGAAAGAAGTTTGTTCTGTAGACAATGTTTGGTGGACAACTCCTCATTCTCTATTGTTGAGTTTGGAGCCATAACTGGTTTTTAATGTGGTGATTTCCCAGAAGATTATAGTGATTTCCCAGAAGATTATGGGTTCGAATACAACCCCAAACGGCCAACAATTCGTATTGGTACAAGCTAATAGAAAATGATCTAAAAACTATGCTTGGTGATATCTATGAAATGCTTGATTCTACAAATGACATGCCAGGTTGGAGGAGGATATGACTTGCACTCATTTTGATAGTCGATGGTGTGCTTGTTGCTAGACATCAAGGGGGTCGACCATCTCCCAAGTATGTGGAAATGGTGGAGGATTTAGACAACTTTATGCACTTCCCATGGGGCAGGGAGTCGTTTCTCCACATTATTTCAACAATGCTGCCGCGACCAAAGGTACGAGGGTAATGTGAGAAACTAATGGACATGCTTAGGCAAAATCTAAGACAACAGACGATGAGTCTACAAGGATTCCCTCTGGTCTTGCAGTTGTATGCCTTTCAAAACATATCTGGTCTGGCAGCAAAATTACCAGATCCTGCGGACAGCAGAACATTGATGGATGCGTCATTTGTTTGTACGCCTCAGATCACCACTGTGACACTTAAAGCTGTCCTCGTGGTTGAAAATGACCCTAATGTAAGAGTTATGCCTTAAAATACTGTATTGATAGTTCCTTTATACATTGGATAACATATTCTTTTTGGTGTTACTAAGCTTTCCGTCGTGCCAATCATTAGTCTTCCGGATGAGTGAGAACGAGAGGGATGGGCTAATTGGGATAAAGAGTACAAAGACCCTAGTGTTTTGTACATGGAAAGTCTGATAGAAAAGAATCACACTTTCAATAAAGCTACCTGGCATGGTGGCGATGGTTCATTGCCTTTGATTATTCTGGGTAAAGATTCAAAATATGCTGCCCACAAGAAGAATGTAATTGAAAGGAAGGTACAAAAGACAACTTTAAAGACACCAGTATCCCTAAAGTCTAAAGCAAAATCATCCAAAAAGTAGAAAAAAAGGGAGCGTCGAAAGAAGTATAATATTGAGGATCAAGACACATCAGATGTAAACCAGAGGCTGTTGGAAGCATAGACAAAGTTGCAAGTGGTTGCATTGGAGCTCAAGAGATTAGCTGAAAAGAACAAGCAGCTTGAGTTGAGGCTTAAATGCTTTAGTGCGGGACATGTTTATCGAGCTCGTCGTTTAGTTGTGGGGAAGAAAACTCCACTGTCTCGTGAGTCTGCAACAACCAACTCTTCAAAACTGGCAGATGGTCCCCCACCTTTGGACTCTGCAGATAATTCTTGCACTGGGTACGAGGTAATTAGAGATGTTATCGATGACTACAAAGAGGCAGGAGACCAGACAATGAATGATTGTTGTACAATTCAGAAACTAAAATATGGAATTATGGGAAAAAATGTTACATTAATAGAACTTGGGGGAAAACAATATGCAGCCAGTAGCAGAAGAAGTGTATACGAAGGTACTTGTCCCTTACATATTTTTTTGATTAAGACTGTGATTGAATCTTAGCTATCATCACTAATCTATTTTTTATGTCCACAATGTCTATGCAAGTTAGCTTGAAAGAAGACATTGACAATCCCATTACCATTTTTCCAATGGAACTAAATCAGCGTAGACCAGATGATTTGGTATCTAATTGCGTTGAACCAACTAACTTCGGGGAGAGAACTATAGTGGGAAGGAATATAAGTTTAATTTAAAATCTCTTTTCTTATTGCAGAATGATGATGAGGGAGGGAGGATTGACAAAGGTGAGCGAAGGGAGGGGAAGGAACTTTCAAGTGTTAGTGATTATGAACCGAAGAACAAGGAGTCATTGGTAAGTAATGCTATCACACCAACTTTTTAAGAACATAAAACCTTGCTTATGCTATATTGCTTAACTAGAGCTGAAGAAAGTGTTGAGTAGGGCCGATTCTGAAGTTGAGAAGGAGAGAGGGGGGGGGGAACAAATGTCACAGGTGATTACAATATTCTACAAGCCACCATGTATTCAGCAAACAAAAGTTGAGTTATCCTAGTATAAACCTTTTTTGCAGGGTACCGCTAAAACGCAAGTGGTCCTGGGGAAGAAGGAGGTATGATTCGAATTACATAGCTAACACATTGTCATCTGCCAATGAATTTTCCTGAATATTGTAGGTGGACAAACAAGAAGTTGAAGGGGAATTCCTAGCTTTTGATTTTAAAAGTCAACTGTTAACGATGTGGTATGGTCTGATGGAATCTATAACCACCAACTTTATGAGTTTTTATTGTTGACTACTATTTATCAGGTTGGGGATGCAAGATCAACAATCAAAATGTCGACGAGTGACCAGTGTAAAGATTCACAACCTGAAGAATCCCCGGCTAATAAGGAGGAACAGAAGCCAGTGTACCTGATTGATGGCTCCCCACCCCCGGAGGCTCCAGTGTTTTCTCCTTCAAAAATCAAAAGACAACTTGCAAAACACTTGCTGAGCTTGTCCCGACGGGAGCCACTTGATCTCCTACCAACAATTGAACAAAAAACAGCCAAGTTATTCAATTTAGCGCTAACAACAAGCACCAACTTGTTAGTAACTTAGTTTTTTTTGAAAAATAGATAGCGAATATATTAGCCGCTGATTTAATGATGTTACACCTTTTTATATGTGTAGTAATCACATTGCACACAACAATATTATCGTTGACAACAATTTCCTCATCAGCCTTGCCAAAAGCCAGAATTGGGTGACCACATCGGTAAGTAAATGTAACTCCCCCATAATCCTTTTTTATTTGCTAGGAATCGAATAATTAAATGTTCCATCTTCTTTTCAGTTATCCAGCACATTGAGGTCCTTATGTTCATTCTCCGGATCAGGCACACAAATGTGCTTGCTTTAGAGCGTTCTTTATTTAGCGCACCTTGGTTTATATCACATCTACAAAGGAGGTATCGACATTTCAAATATGTTTTTCACAAGAAAGGCATTCTTTGGAGTGACTTGGTTTGAAAATTTGCAACCGGCGAGGGCAATATGTGGATTGAGGACGTGGACACCATTTATGCTCCCATGATATGGAACAACGAATACTGGGTGGGGTTCGGTATAAACCTGAAGCTGTGGTCTGTAGAGATTCTTGACCCCAATACAGAACTTTACTGTGATGCTGATGTTTCTAAATTTGTCTCCCCAGTGGTTGAGATGATTCATTATCTCATAGACAAATTCTGCAAGGTTTCACCAGACCAATCACGCGGCCTAGTCCAATTTCATTTTAAAAGACCTAAAGAGCTTTATCGGAACATCCGGAGCGCGGACTGTGGGCCTGTGGCCATTAAATTTATGGAGCTACATCTTTACGGGGACAACGGGTTGTCCAAGATAGATGATGCATTAGTTGATGACTTCAGGAAAGCTTATGCCATAGACATCTACAGGGAAATAATCATCCCCATTCACAAGGATAAGTTTATGTCTGATTGAATGACTGGAAGGTTGGTTTTTATTGGTATTCACTGGTGCCTACACTAAACTAAGTAATGTGTTTTTAAAGTGGGTTAGTCGGCAAACGTCTGTGTTTCTTTTTTGTGCTTTTCACTCGATGGAACTTTATCTATAATAACTTGAACATCTGATGTTTCACTGCCCATAATGCTAAATATATATATATATATATATATATATATATATATATATATATGTATGATANATATATATATATCTATGGATGATATTATTTGGTTATGTTAGTGAATGAATGATTTTATAACGGATGATCTGCTTCATTTTTTTCATGGGGCGTAACCTGATCCATTATAATCATATTTAATGGACAAGATGGAAAAACAATGTTGATTGCATACAAGGACATGGAAATTTGATATCCAGACTACCAAAAGTGATACATGCGATATGCATCTTCACTTACAAGTTTTAGCTACTGCAACATTTATTAAAATGATAACAAACTACAAACTTGCTTATCAAAAAAATAAGCAAAGAAACCGAACAACAAACTACACGAAGACTTGAAATCACCTAGCACATCTTGCACACATCGCGGGCCAAATATAAAAGAATACACGTCTCGCGTCGCTCACCGTTAACCTCGCCTAACATATCATGAGCCCACCAACATGATGGTAGTCGTCAACATACCACGTTTTCCTGTAAGAATCCTCACACCACTGTTGAACAACCTCTATGTTGGACATGAGCTCCGCCGCCATTCTCTTCAATTCTTGAAAAGAATGCTCGCATCTAAATTTGATATATTTCTCATCACAATCCACCCCTCCGCAGATGGACATCATGATATATAACAAAAGAGCATGTTCGGAACTGCTTTTGATCTCTTCCAAAATGTAAAGAGCGGCATCAAGTTTTCCGCAGTGGCAAGCTAATCGAATGGACTCGACATATAGCGCATATGGAGTTTTTATTCGAACACAATTTCTGAGTATGTGTTTGTAAGGCGAGAATTGGTCTCAATACCAGACGAACCCAACATCTTTGCCAAGGCGGACTGTAGACAATGTTTTCTTTGAAAAGACAGCGTCCTTGCCCTCAGGGCCGCTTAGGAGGAAATTTCCAAGAGCATCAATCCCTTCTTTCCCAACATGGCTTGCAATTTTTGCAAGCAACTGTGGTGGGAACACCGGACGGTTCATTGTAACAAAATCTAACTACAATTAGTGTTGGGACTACTATACTAACTTATAGATAGTGCGAGAGGCATAAACATTAGTGATTTCAAATTTTGAATTTTGAAAAATCCCGCTCAAATTACTTTAAAGCAAAAAAATTGAAGAAACAATTGATAACAAGAACCACTATTACTTATTGGCACGTGGGCTATTTACCGATCTTCTAATTCTCTTTTATGACTCACTGTAACATGTGCAAAGTTTGGTTAGATAATTGTTGTTTTTTTTAAAAACTTTATTATTATATATTCAGTCCATGATACATTTTCCACAATAGACTGTTCACTTACATTGTCGTGGACACAATCTCCCCACCGAAAATATGACTAACCCTTTCTTATAGGCAAATCGAAATTATCCATATTTTACCTAACTATAAAAGTATCGCTGACGGATATATATACTAAGACAATTTAGTCACCACACATTTATAGTAATCTTTAGAGATTCAAATGCAAAACATTAAAAATACATTCCTTGTAACCTTCACAAATTCTGACCATGTTAGTTTGTACAAAATAGATCAGACAACTATATTGTCGTACATAGTAGCTGAACCATCAAAATTACGAGTAACCATTTACTATGTGTTAATCGAAAATGTTCATATATAACCTTATTGTAGAAGTTTGGCTGATGGATATATACATTTAGACATCTTAGTCACCGCACATTCGTTGTAACCGTTATTTTGTAGGCAAAAGATTTAAAATTTCAATTATTCCCGCCCTATACATTTGGTTTCCTGCCTAAGTTTTGGCTTTCTAAAAAATATTCCCCCCCCCCTTTGTACTCGTGAAAATGGCGAGGGAAATTCTCCCCCCTTTAATTACTTACGTGGTCTATAAAAAACAAAAAAACATATCACCTTCTTTGTTGTAAATAAAAATGGAGGCAGAACTCGGAGAGATTGATCAAAAACTATCTTCCAACTTGAGAGATAAGTGTAAACGTGCACAATCTACGAAATGTCATCCCATATGAAAAGCATCAGTATGGAGCCCGAAGGCCAAGATCCGTCAAGCGCAAACATGCTTTGGCTATCTTCTGTGTACGCACATGAGAATGTTTGGTTAATACACATCATCATACAAAACATGCTTTCGCCATGTGGTTGACTTTCAGATTTTTTTTTGTTTGCAGGAAGCTGAGAAGTCCCACTAAAAAAACAAACCATGCTCGCGATGTGGACGCGCTGGCCACAAGAGGAAGGACTGTATGGCGGATATCAAACCTCCAACTATAGAATACCTAGTTTATTTTATGAGCGTAGGTGCATTGTGATACTTATCTGACGTTATCTTGAATGTTTAACTTATGCTTGTTAAGTTAGTTCTTTCATCTATCTAGAAGACAGTTTCCACTAATGCTTATAATTCTTGTCCATAAAACATCGTCCATACATTCTAAATGATATATCGTGGGATAATATAATACAGTTTGTCGCGTCATAGTATCGAAGGTTCTCGTCCATCGAATAGTATCCATTTTAATCTCGACAACAAAATAGAAATATCAGACACTCCCATATTTTGGACAATCATTTTAAAATATACATGGAACCCCCAGATAACCCTTTATCTTTTCTAATTAGTTCTGATATATAAAGTTATATTTAGAGAGGAAATCATGGTCTCTCCCCCCCCCCAAACATTTCAGCATCTACATCATCCTCTAAACAAAAAAAATGAGTGGAAGATCTGCCTCCAATTCATCAGCAACCTCAGGGTCCCAGAGACTAACTGAGACAGGTCGGTTTTGTCGTTGTAACAAACCCACAACTATTGCAAAGGCGTGGACAATGACAATCCTGGAAGAAGATATTTCACATGTCCAACACATGGTTTCGTAGGGTGGGTCGACAAAGAAAAGCCACACGGGTGGTAGAAGGTAAGTCTTCTAGAATCTCGCGATCACATTCGATTTTTGCGAAACGAGTTGAAGACTCTAAAAGAGTCCATTGAAACATCCAAGCAAACCGGTTGTGGGAGTGTTTTTTTCTGTCAACCGACAACGGACCCAGAAATTGCGGACCAATTAGCTAAGCTACAACAAGAAGCAATTGCAGCAGAGGAACGAGAGAAAATGTTGCGTCATTTTATAATCATCACTTGGGGAGGGTTCTGTGTCTTAACTGGGGTCATTCTTGCACTGGGGAAGAAGTAGGAATAAATCCTGTATTTTTTTGCTTAATCATCCATGATCATAATGAAACTATGTACACAATATGATGGACGATGTTTTCAAATTTCAAAATTCGACTAAGCCATATATTTTCAAATTTATGCAGCTTTCACCCTGTGGTCAACCACATTATATCGAAAAGTGGCCATAAAAGTGACTATATACAGACGATCTGTTTCACAAATAACCTCATAAAGACCTGCATAACTTAATTTCACATAAACCACCGTTTATTGTATCCACAAAAATTCATCCACCTAGGAATTTATCCTCACCTGTAACAATTAAAGAGAAATTAACAGTCAAGTGATGTTTAAACGCGTCTGTCAAAGTACAATGCGTGAATACCATCCAAAATTCAATAGCCATAATTTAATATTGACACGTTACTGTTAACAGATAATCACAACTAAGTATGGTTAATACGAAACAATGTAAAAGTTAAATGCACATGTTCGAAACTATCATTACATACATTGAATCTCTAAAAAAACTTAAGTTTTTTGCAATTACTCAACCCCTATCTTCAATCGAAATGAAGCAACTTTCCAAGTAGGTACAATATATAAGCGTATGCCATCTCATTCACTTTTCCATATTCTCCCCATCTCATCCACTAATCCGCAAAAATAGTTTCACATTTCTTTTTTTTATTACAATATGTTAGAATGTAACATTATCAATCGTCATGGGGCGTCGTTTGTTCTTTAATTTTGTTGTACAAGCAAACTCACAATGTCAGGAATGGACAACAAGAGGAAAGCACCCATGGTGGACGACGGTCCGTCTTCTCCAGAACGATAATTCAAAATGGGAAAGAAAGAAACCGAGGCACACTACCGTGCGATCCTCCACATGGTTAATGATCAAATGAAAGCCAAGGAAAAGATGAGTGAAGAAGTAACGGAAATGGAAATCAAAAGGGCGAAAGTTGAATTACTTGAACATCTTATGGGCGAGAAGGATGAGGGCTACGAAGAAAAATTGAAACAACTACACATCGAACTTGGCGAGGCAGAAGAAGAGATGGCGAGGATGAAGGTCCCAACGCTTGACTGGGACAAGTTGGGGTAGCCATTCATAGACATGTGATATAGACCAGATGTTTTAAACCAAGTATTTCGTATTATCTATTTTTAATTAAGTTTGTAGTAATTATAAAATATTTCTATTTCGTGTTCTCTTTTGGATGGATTGACAATACTTAGCCTTTTTTTTATATTAATAATATTCTATGCTTCACATCTTTATTTCGTACAAATTATGCTTACATACTTTTAGCGTTATTTTTTTTAACAATTAAAACCAGCTATTAAATTACTAAGTCCAAACATAATAACGTCAACCAAATTATGGACTACTACAATCTTACTAAAGAATTATCAACCCTGCACAGACTTGTTTTAACTGGACGATATTCTATGGACTATTGTTGACTTCAAAAATTTAAGACTTTTTGTTCCCGCCAAGTTTGTATGACAGTTCAGATATACTGCATATTACATTTACGATTTTTGTCAATGATTACTAATGGTGCCTCGTGGACGGATGGCCAATTTTTTTACCATAAAAACTCAATATCTCATGGACACGTTTCTATGTTTAACGCTACTATGATCGAATAAACGGAGTTGGTTCTTTAACTGTGTAGTCAATAATTACGACCAACTGCATTTTTCATTGTTTACGAACCGTCGTGGAAATTATTGACGATATGTGTAGTATCATTAAATGTTGACTGGTAAATGTATACATACACATTTAACATAAATCCCTTCATATTATAGCCATTATAAAGAGTACGTGAATACTAAGTTTTTTCGAACAAAACGTACCCCAATCTACCAATATAGTGTTCCACATCCCAAAACTTATATCTTCATTTGTGATTTTTTGGGTGACAAAAGGTCATCCCACCGAATGTATCCATCGTATAGTTATTATCTAAACGACAATTATTATACATGCAACAATTTACGAGATGTTTACAAAGTCTGCGAAACATAAGATATTCGAACAGATAATGGAGGTCCCGGACTACAACTTCGTCCATGAGAGGCAAAACTAGCAATTGATTTTGCAGTTGGATGGGTAAAAAATTCTCACATTTGTGCAAATTTGATGTCCATGCTATATATATACACAACACCCTTTCGTTAATCATTTTTTTCTTTTTAAATAGACAACCAACGGTTCGTGTATGGTGGATGTTCGATATAGTGTGTCCACATTAAAGTTCTCGTTACTGCTGGATGCACAATCCGATCAGCAATTTCCTTGGACGAAATAATGTGGTCAATTAGTTTTTTTGGTATTGGTCAACACTAAAAATGACATCAAATATTGAAGTGCATTATTATACACATTGGATATTAGTATTCATCTCTGTCTACGCTGACTTTTCATTTCACTGTAATTAATAGAGGTAATTATGAATGGTACATCAAACGATAATGGTGTGACATCATCCAATCGCGCAGCGACAGCTAAGCAACTGTCAGATAACTTCTGCATTCGTTTTTATTTTTCCATTACGCTATGCAAAAATGACAATGTCACGTCCAATTTACAACGTCTATTCGTCCAGACATTTGTTCACTGTCCTTAAGGTTATCATTGCGTTGCATATACCTGTTTTCCAGATACGGCGACGTTGATAGGTTTGGTTTGGACATTAAATGCGTGTTCCAGCTACCTAGACACTTTCCACTTCACATACTTGCTATACATCGTTCTGTCCATTAGGTATACCTTCAACTTTTTATCGACCACACAACAAAAAAGTTATCTTTGTGTGGATTACCCCTTTTCTTGTCCACTAGAAATAGTGCATATATATATATGATTATAAAGAAAAAATGTTATTTTTAAAATATTTATAACTAAACGATTTCTACCAAGGATGGACAGTAAAAAACATTATGTTAGAATCAAGTTGAACTTTTCTGTCCCAGCTTCATACCTCTAATATATCGTTACACATTTAGTCGGGTTTATATACACTATCGTGGATGATTTGCCTTGCAAGCGGCAAGTCAATAGTATGAATCTACCATACACGTAAAATGGCTAAGTACATAAGCTTTTATTACACCTCTATAGGTCATCCGCTACGCCGTAAGATCAAATGTCAATCAAATTAACAGTCGCCACCAGCTGTCTTTCACCCCCAAATGTTAATCGTTAGCAGCAGTTGCCATCAGTATAGACTATGTGGATATTACTCTATGGATCACGACTTAACGACACCAAAAAATACATAATTGCCCTACTACAAAGTCTTCAAACATAATTGCTCAACATAATTTGACTAAGTCTGAAAGCTATCTATCCCTCAATAATATGTATCTGACATAATTATTAGTTAAACAACTCTGAAATTTATTCGCATATGTAATACATGTTCATTTGTAAAGTTCATTAAAAAATCATGATGTATGTTAACTAAAAAAGTTATTTCCGAAATAACAAAGCGAAAAACATATAACAAGTTAAACATAGCAACAGTTAATCCTCGCCATTATATGGCCAACAAAATAATCATAGCGTCAAATCCAGCAATTAGGCTATATGTGGACAGTTGCTAAAGAGCGTCAATGGCGGGAATTTTTTTTTCATAAAAATAATCAACAACCAGTACATCTCATATGAATATGCAAAGAGATGCTCATTTATAAATTTCACTTAAATGTTCTGAACTATGATAATTAGGTCTCTAGTTAGGTAAATGCATTTCCGAAATAACGAACAGAAAAACATACAACAAGTTGAACATGGCAACAATTAATCCTCGACATTACATGGCCAACAAAATAACCCTAGAGTCACATCCAGAAATTAGGCTATATGTGGACAGTGAATGAATAGGTTGAACGACCAAAAAAATGGTAAAAACCCCATGTGGTCAACAACCACTCCATCACATATAATCCGTTATCCACTGTAGAGGGTCAACAACATATCCACCAAATCGCGACATGATGGATAAATAGATCACCTCCTTATATCGGATTTTTGCACCTCGAGCGGTTGTGTCCACTCTGCCTTCATCTCATGCATCTATTAACAGTTATTTTTTTATCTTGACACCCTACACACACATATGATATTCGACAAAGAATTACTAATACGTTATCTACAAATGAAAAATATATCCACCTATTCATTATTCCAAATTTACCCATTAGGGTATTCTTGTTTCCTTCGGCCTACCCGGCAGTTTACGTGTCTTTGGAGGGTGAAAAGGCCGACTAGCAATATCTGTTGGGACATCTACATTGTCCTCGTCAACCTCAAGGTGTATCTCTTGTTCATATTTTCCTCTCCACCTGGTGTCTTATAGAATTACCCTACCAGATTAGCATAGGGGACACCCAAACAATTAGCAGCCATCATAACATATTCACATGGAATCTTTTCACGGTCATACACCCTACAAGTGCACTCTTTTTTTGTTTAGGAGCACATGTGTCTTCTTACCGAATTGATTCACCACCTCAAAACTCCAGCTTGAAATCATATTAATTTGGCTCCTTTTCACAGCCTCTTTGTTAAGCCTCATAACTTTGCCAACTTCCACGATTACAGCCCCCTATGCAACATTGATTTCCTCCACCTAGCACAAAACCATCGGGTCATCATCCTCTGTATAAACTGGAATAATTCAACAATTGGTGATGCTCTCGCTTTAAAGATTGCTCGGTTGAAGCTTTCGCATATGTTACTCGTCATTAGATTATCCCCCGAAAATGTGCTCGCACCCAATGAGAAATTTTAATACTTTCCAAATATTTTGCACAATCGAATGTTCCACAATTTTATTTGTTAAAACACTTGCCGGAAATCTCTGATTTTATAGGCATACCCAGCTTGCACAACAAGTTTACCAAGTCCTTTGCTTTTGAAACGTGTAACAACATTCCGTTCCAAGTAGATGATACATGCTGCGTGGCTAGCTAACAGGTACACACGACTCTTTGCAACGTATATATATTGATGTATATCGGAAATGATTTTCAAGGCAGCGTTTTCAGCTATAGTTCTTTCCACTTGCCTCAAACACCATGTCCACGACTCATCATTTTCTCTATCCACCACTGCGAATGCTAACGGGAAGATCTGAAAATTCGCATCTTGTCCACAAGCAGTTAGCAACACTCCTTTATATTTTCCCCACATATGGGTTCCATCAAGTACCAGCATAAGGCTCAGCCTCGTAAAACAAGATATAGACGCCCCAAATGCTAGGAAAGCATGTAGAAATCACTCACTTCCATCGTCTATAATCTTTGTCTTCAAATCTGTTACAGTTCATGTATTGCTCAGTTTCAACCGATAAAAGTAACTTGCAAACTTGTTATATGCTTCTTCTTCACACCCTCGAACGTCGACCACTGCCTTCTCTTTTGCCCGCCAACATTTCATGTATGACGCAGACGCACACAAATCCTCCAACACCATTTGTTGCAACTCTACACTCTGTGGGCCACAGACTAGATCCCCATATTTTGACTTATACATTACAACAATAACCTTTGACGTTGCCAGTTTCTTATAACAACTTCGCGTTTTAACACTGCACATATGTTCCAACGTCGCTTTTTTTAATTTGATAATGCCTCCCTCGCTCCTCTCAGACGCAAGAACCCTCCAATAACAACGCCTATCTACACATTCCAACCTGAAATAATTATTTTTAGTTCGAACTCTGCGGAAGTGGAACATTTTTTTGATTGCATACAATGCTAACGCAATCTGACAATCCATTTTGTTCCCAAAAACCTTGCCCACACATATCTCTTTGTCCCTCTCGTCGACATAAAGATCATGTATCTCACCTGAGTTGTAACTTATATCATTGTACATTGGAGATATATCAAATTCTTCTTCATCCACATCACATAGCTTTTCTCCTGCCATGCACCAATTACTCTGTTCATTTAATCCTGACCTGGCAACGGTATCCATGAAATTTATACCACCCGCCTCACAATCATCCACTGACTTGCTTTTCCTCTCTCTTGCAAGTGCTTCCCAGGCTTCGTCATTGTTTAATGACTTCTGTTTTCCGATCATATGGACCTTCTCAGTTGGGCTACAAACTATGTCCACCACATTTGATCTGCCAAACTCATCATCAATTATTGGGCTCAAAAAATCTTTGTCATAGTTACGGTCAATGAAATCCATCTCTTCATAATCATCACAATCGGGGACATCGCTGAGAGCTTCTCACTAAAGGAAAACTGTCGTTTTGAGACTACAGTTTGTGACTACAGTTTTAGTCACAAAATTTAGAGACTTTCTTGTAATTATTTTGTGACTATTTAACGACTACAAGAAAAGTAGACGTAAATTAGTCGCATATTTCCGACATTACGCTGTAGTCGAAAAAATGTTGCAAAATAACGACACACATTCGACTAAATTATGACTACGATAAAATAGTCACAAATAAGTTACAAACTTGCGACTTATATGTGACTATATAAATGAGTTACTTGTAAGTTGCAAAATAGTGGGGAAGTAAGTAGGTAAATTGGCATCTACACATATAAGGTTTAAGGTATAGGGATTTGAATTTTTTCATTGTTTTCCAGTTTCAGTAGAAGTCACAAAATAGTCGCAAATTTAGTATTTAGCGACTATTGGCATCTACACAGAAACGATTTAGGGTTTAGGAATTTTCTAATTTACCCGTATCTGAAATAGTAGCAAAACAATCATAAATTCCAACTTTTTTGTGATTACAGTACTAGTTTGTGACTTATTTGACATTCTATAATGACTCTATACTATATTTATTAATAAAGTATGTTTGATAAGATAATATTTTAATGAAAATGATGTTTTTTACATATATCCTACCTAATGCAAACAATAAACCAATAAAATACATCTTATATATTAAACTATAAAAATAACTTAAAATATTGTTGCATAAGAAATTAGTATGTAATGTGTTTGTTTGTTTTTTAAGGAATGATTTTGATTTTTTTTTAAAGATCAAATGCACAAATTGAATGAATGATAGTTCTTATATTCAACTTAAAAATATGCACTAAAATAACAAAAAAAATGATATGAAAATTCACAGACTCAACTATTTGTGTTTTGTAGGGTTAAGGGAATGAGTTTTTATTATGAATCATTGTCTTAGTCACATAATAGTCGCATATGTGCCACTATTTTATAACTTTATAGTTACCATTCTCTTAATTTTACTAAAATTTGGGCGCTCATTTTTCCATCTTCTCTAAATTTTCATTAATCTATGTTTATTATACACATCAAAAGACTTAGGATTAGTACAAAGAAAATCTCTCACAATCTCTCCCAATCTCTTCGGTATCTCTCAATCTCTTCCAGTCAATTCATCTCATTCATCTCTCAGATCAAAGAAATTCTTCACTTCCTCTATATTTGAATCTCCGGCTGATTATGGCAAAGGCGAGTAGAGGAAGAGGAGGTCGATCCGACGGAGGTGGGAGACCAAACGGCGGTGGGAAATCTAACGGCAAAAGTGGGAGAGCCATAGCCGATGTTACTCCTTCGAACGGTGGTGGTGTCCCTTCAAACGGTGGTGACGTCGCTTCAAACAGCAGTGTCGTCGCTCCAAACGGCGGTGTTGTCTCTTCCAAACGGTGGTGTCGTCTCTCCAAACGGTGGTAGTCTTCATACATCACACTCTTCAAATCCCTCATCCTCTGCTTCGGGTTCCTCCGCTAAAACCATAAGATCATCTCTCCCAACTCAATATCCCAGCTACACCCAATCCAAAATTCAACAGACCCATGTTTTCCAGTTAAGCATCTCTGGTAATTCCTTAATCTCTTAGTCTTGTGTGTAATTAGACCCTGAAAGTTATTGAGTAATTGAAATATGCCACAACTGAACTTGTTATTTGAATGATGATGAATGCTCTTTCTCGAGAGTCTAAATGATTAGAATCTACCACAGTTTCTCTCTTTTAATATTAAAACTAGGTTCCTACCAATGATTTGTGTGTTGCTTTTCTAAGAGAAAGGAGAGAGCTAAGTGTTCTTGAGAAAGAGAGAGAGAGATAAAGTTGTATTTAATTCCTATGAATGTAATGAGTACAAATTGAAATATATATACATCTTATGGATTGTTTTGATTGTTTGTTAGTCGATTTTGGTACATTCTTATGAATGTTTGTTTGCTGAAAAGTTAACAAAAGTTAAGTCATGTTTGCAAAAGTTGGTAACACTACTAGTGTTAACAATAGAATGTATGAACTGTATATGCTTGGTTCTGATTTTGGTTTTGATTATACTGTATATGCTTTTGATTATACTGTATGGTTCTGACTATGAATCTTCTATGTATGGTTCTGATTACTTGATTCTGATCACTTTTTGAATTTTTGTGTGTGTCAAATCTACTGAAACAGATCGGAGGGGAAACCACTTTGGTCTTGGAAGTCTTGTGGACGACGACGGAAATACAGAGAAGCTGATGGAGGCTCTAGATCAACAATTGCAGAGATGAAGTCTCAACATGAATCTGCCAACCAGAAGATCGCAGAGCTGGCAGCAGAGAATGCACGTCGTGATGAGGAGCTTAGAAGTGCCAAAACTACTATGTCAAGCATGGCTATGGTTCTCGAGTTCATGAAGAATCGAGATCCATCCCTCGCAGAGTTTATGTCCACACAATTGCCGGCGACTGCACCAACATCTGCACCAGCTACCGCAGAAACAACAACTCCGGATATGATGCAAAAATGTTAATGATATGAACTTATTTTGTCTTAGTATATAGTCTGATCTTGATCTTGTTTTTTTTGGTCTGACTAATGATGATATGAAGATGATATGAAGATGATGATCTGAACATTTTGGATATTGATTAGTATTTTATGTATTTAGAACAATCATCTTTTTAATGTAAAAAATATAATTTCGGATATAATAATTTAGATTTTTTGATTTTATTTATTGATTTATAATTTGTTGACAAAAATTCTTACAAACTATATGAGTCATTCTTTAGTTGTTTTCTTGCCACCATTTGAGTTCTTTTAGCAAATATAGAATTAAACAATACTCGAAAATATGTCACACTATATGTCTTAAATTAGTCACAAATTACCCACTAATGTACAACAACAAAAGAAGATGCTAATCTGCATCTACAAAATTAGTCTTTTTGAAGTCGCGATTTTACGACTACAATGCAATCGGAAAACAGTCGTTAATATGCAACAAAAAGCAATGGTCGCAATTTAGTCTTCAATTTGCAACTGTATACGCCTGTCTTAACATAGTCGCTATTATGCGACTGATATATGTTGTCATAAAGTAGTCGCAAATTAGCAACTATTTTGCGACTAAATATTTTTGCGATGAAAAATTTGCGACTAAATAAATAGTCGTAATTCAGTCGCAAAAGGGCCTTTTGTGACTATTTTGTGACTAGTATTGCGATCACAAACGTTCTGTTTTCTTGTAGTGTCTTCCTTACTTTCAGAGAAAACTTCTCTACCAGTGTCTCGTTCACCTTTGCTAGCACTTGCCTCAAAGATTTCTACTTCCGCTAACATATCGTCGTCAAACTCCTAGCTAAGAGACGCAAATGACTTGCTTTTAGACCCGGTTGTCGAATTACACCCATCCCCAACGACACTCTCCATACAAACCCCGCCAAATCCATATTCCGAACCCATTTTGCGTTTACCGGTAACTGTCAGTGTTTTAAAACCAACCCCGTCGGACAAGACTTCCCCACCTACGGATGAAGTTGATGCCTTAATAAACCCGACAAATAGATTAATAATCTTGTCGTCCGCGTACTTTTCAAGATACAACCTAAGGGCTCGGTCTGTCCCCAGTAAAACCGGGGGCATCCTTACACCCATCGATGTCTCATCGATACAAGTCGGCCAATAATTCAATACAGTAGACACTCCGTCAATCTATACATAACCAAACTCCTCCTTTACAGAAGTTTCTAATACGTTTAGGGTTGATATATCACTAACTGACACCATCCTCGACAACTGCTTTGGATTCACGACGAAATTCCAGTCTCCGGACTCCGAAAGCTTCCACTCCCCACACATCACAAAGTACACATTCTCCATTGCCTGCCTGAAAAAAAATTTATTTTACTTTTACATCTACAAAAAAATGTCCAACGCCACTTCTATAAAAAAAAACAGTCTTCGCTCACCTCGCTTAGATATGGATGCCTGATTCAGAAGCCTAAGTTACTGGGTGTCCTACTGCTGAACACCCAAAACATCACCGAAAAACACAGATAAAATATGTCTTCCCCTTCTTTAATACACCGAAAAAATATAATGTATATATTATGTTAATACATCGTTAAACGCACAATTTATTATGACCGTTGGATTTCGTACTCCGTAAAACCAAATGAAAACCTCTCTGCTATGATTACTTTGGCCTGGATTTGTAATTGATAGCTTGTTAACCACTGATTAAGCTTTCAGCTCACATCAACTTGACTTCACACGCTTTTCCTCACAATAATATCACCATCCAAAAAGATTATTATACTGAAATACAATCACCATCCACTCGAAAGATAATTATACTGAAATACAATCACCATCCACTCGATCGAACGTCTCAAATATTTTTAAAAATCACTGATTATTTTTTTCTGTCCAACATCAAATGTCCGCTAACAGATAAGCTTATCATTTATGTACTATCTCATCCATTAACCATCGTCTACCTTTTCTCACAAAAACTATTCATTTTACCATGAAGTCTCATTCACATATTTAATGCCTTGAAATTTTGCACATTTTCTCTCATTTTCTTAGACGTGTCCATCATCCCTCGTACAAGAACAACTGACCCTCAGATTCTAAGAACATCCCCAATTCAATCCGGTCATTTTATACTTACCATTTTCTAATGTCCACGAACAGATTAACTTATCATTTATGTACCATCTCATCCATCAATCAATAATTGTCTAATTAGTAATTGTTCAAGTCAATCTTCTATTTGGTAATTGTTCCAGCCGGAACCGAGACACAGTTCATTATATCTATTTTACTCCGTATAGATTAAAGTTAATTTAAAAAAAAATTATAAGATTTGTAAAATTTTTTTTCCATTCTTACATTTCGGGAAAAAAAATTATAGCCATATACTTTCGTTTGTAGCGTCCACCACTGTATAGAACACCAAACGAGTTTCATATTGTTAAAATAAAAAATCCTTATTAGCTTTATATTACAAAAAAATAAAATAAAAAACCTACAACCTTACCATCACCAAACAGCACACATGAACAGACTTACATTTCCACACAACCAAACCAAATCAAATCATTATTTTCTCTTTAGCATCCAACTAAATTATTTAGACATAATAAGTCACTCACTTACTTTTAGGGGTGTTTTCGGAATACTAACTCTTTCTACACTAAAAAAATGCTTAAGAGTCACAAAATGTCTATTGGTGTAATTTTGGTTCTGCGGCTGCTGCTGCTGCTTCTGTTGCTGCTCCTGCTGTTGCGTCCGAGCATAGTAGGCTGCGAACTCAGAGTTCATATCCGCCATAAAATCAAAAAGCAGAGCATAAGATGCAATCTTCTGTTTGACGAAGGTTAACTCAGACTGCGTCGCCCCTAACAAAGACTTCGTCTGCTGCAGCTCCGCCTGAAGCTCGGACTGGGTGCCGCGGATAAGACGCTCAACACCAGACGTAGCCGAGGACGCCTCCGACTGCAGGGAACCAACGCCAAAGATCCGACCTTACGATCGGGAAACGAGCTACAAAACAAAAGAAATAAAGAAAATTTAATATTAAAAAAATTATTCGTATTATTATTTTATTAAATATTATAAGACTACTAATCTGGGCAAAAATTTTGTTCTTCTCGAAATGCGACAGAACCGTGGATTGGACCGAGCTATCTGGGTTGTCCATCGACACCTCTATCTCGGCTGCATCAATCTTCGTGGTGACGTCGTTGTAGAGGCACTCAGACTTCGCATCTACCCAAGTGTGGTCGGTCCTCTGCTTCGTCTTTTGTAGAACAGCCAGGAAATCGACTGTCTCGACTCCGTAGCGTCGACTTAATTTTTTCAAATTCAGCAATTATAACTATGTTTAGAATTTAATAATTAATATACTAATTAATATAATAATTAATAATTATACTAATTAATTAACATATTAATTAATAATTAATATACTAATTAATAATTATGTACTAATTAATAATTAAAAAAAGTTAACTTACAATTTTTCGGGCTTTCGCCCTAAATGAGTGCTGTCCAGCCTGGTGGGTTGCATCATTCTGCTGTGTCTCCGGATTCTTCCGGACCGTAAAACAGCGGTCGCTCTTCGCCTTGTGCGTTTCCGCTGTCCAATGTGCGACTAGTCCGGCCCAAACGGCCGGGTCCATCCATCCGAGGTTTGCGAGCTCGGAGTTTTTCTTCCACTTCAACTTCCAGCGGCCGACTTGATCCGGGAGCCTCGCTTTGACTTTTTTCTCAAATTCATGACGGACCAACTTTGTCTGCGAGTAATCCCAGTTGTATGTTTGCTGAAAAAAATAGTAGATACAAAATTAATTACTTTAAAGTACGAAAATGAAATTAAAAAAAAACATTACCGCAAAAGAGATGAACCACTCATCGACAGCGGCTTGCGGAGTCTTGTTCCAGCTAGTATAGGGCGACGTGTAGTGCCGCTCGAAAATCTTTCGAATGGATTTAGCGACGCATCCGTCGTCGTCGAACCTAAAACAAAAAAAAATCCTCAGGGAAAACATATATATAAAAAACCAAATTAAAATAAATAAATAATTAGGACTTACCAAAGTTTCCCGGTAGGTCGCTGGGGGTGTAACAACGGCAAAAAAGCCCGATCCGGACTCCAATGTAGAACATCGACCGTAATCGGCGCTACTGCTGGCGTTGGATCCGGTGGGGCCTGATTTGAAGGCTCGGGCTGCGGGGGAAATCTGGTAGATGGAAAAGAGTTCGAGATAGGTCTCGAACTCGGACCAGACGTAGACCTCTGCGACTGGTGTAGATAAGTCTGATAGAAATTCGGCTCAATCTATAGTTTGAAAATATATTTTTTTAAAGTTAATAAAAAATCTTAATAAATTTTTTTAATGATTTTTAATAATTTTAGAAATTTTTTATGAAAATTAATATGAATTTAACAAATAATCATGCCATTAATATTATTAAAATTAAAATATGCATTTTTGTAACTAATTTTCATTTAAATAACCTAACTAAATTCCTTAGGTTTCCTAACTAATCATCTAACTAAAATACTAACTATTAACTAAGTAGAAAAATAATTAAATAAATAAAGCTAAAAACTAATCTTTATGTGTTGGAGAATGTGGGAGAGGTCGGTTGTAGAGAGATAGTGAGAGAGTTTGTTTTCAGAGAGATAGTGAATTGTGTGAAATGAGAGAAGATGAGAGGGGGTATATATATGTTTAAATTCCCTCGCAAATTGCAAGCAATTCACTGGCAAATTGTTGCGTTTTTCCATGGATTTGCGAGGGAATTGCGAGTATCCCTTGCAATTCCCTCGCAAATTCTTGGAGAAACGCATAAATTTGCGAGTGATTTGCTTGCAATTTGCGAGGGAAATCGTTTCTACTCGCAAAACACTCGCAAATTTTGGAAAATCCACAAAAAAAAATTCAGTTTGGCGCCCAAAATTTGCGAGTGATTTGCAAGGAGCACTCGTAAATCACTCGAAAATTTTTAAAATTGATTAAAAAAATCAAAATCCAGTTTTGATCTTAAGGTTTTTCGGTAAGAATCAAATTAGTACAATAAATGCTTTAGATTTATTGCAATATTCTTTGTTAATACAATAAAGTTCGTATATTTGAAATTGTAAAACACGCATAAGAAAATATAGCTATTAGATAGGTTTGGTTCATTTCGTAAACTGAAAAAACGCAAACCCCGTAATTGTTATAATATTTTAAAAAAAATGTTAACATAATGTCATAAGATTCCATAGTTTGGATTACTAATAATACTTTTGGGGTTTATGGTTTTTGGTTTAAGGTTTAGGGTTTAGGGTATAGGGTTTAGAGTGAATTTGCGAGGATCAGTCGCAATTTACTCGCAAAACACTCGCAAATATTTTAATTAGTTAAAAAGTCCCCATTTTGGTCTTAAGGTTTTTCGATTAGAATCAAATAATTACAAATAATGTTTTAAATTTATTACAATATTCTTCGTTATTATAAGAAAGGTTTCGTTAATTTCCTAAATGTAAAAACGCAAACGATTAAGTTGTAATAATATTTTTAAAATTTTTTTGGAAAATGTCATATCATTGCCTAATTTGGATTACTAATACTCCTTTTGGGGTTTAGGGTTTAGGGTATAGAGTTTAGAGTGTATTTGCGAGTGATTTGCGAGGATCAGTCACACTTTTCTCGCAAATTTTCGAGTGATTTGCGAGTGTTCCTCGCAAATCACTCGCAAATCTTTTAATTAAAAAAACCCATATTTGGATTTTAAGGTTTTTTCGGTAACATGCAACTCATTACAATAAATGTTTAAAACTTATTTCAATACTCTTCATTATTATAACAAAGTTCGATATTTGAAATTAATTGTTCTTAATATTTTTCAATCTTTATAATAACAAACTCGTTCATAAAAAGTTAACATCAATCATCAGATCCATCTTCATTACCATCAAATCCATCCTCATTATTATCAGATACATAAATGAAACTATTTTCGATGCCAGATCCTTCTTCCTCGTCATCATCATTATCGTAGTCTGATTCAACAAAAGTGTCATCATTGTCGCTTGACTGTACATCCTCCAGCTCTCGTGAGGGTGGGTCAACATGTATGATATCCTCAGTGGATTCAATTGGAGGAACCATCTCTTCTAGTGGTCTATCTTCTTGCAACACAATGTCGTCTAATTCAGATCCAATTATACGGTCCCTTGGACTTACATGGATGATAGAAAGCCATCGTTCACGTCTTTCTCTTATTCGTGGATATGGGACGAACGACACTTGCTCTGCTTGCGAGGCGAGTACAAATGGTTCGAATTTGTTGTACCATATGTTAGCGTTTATATCTTTAACACCCAAACTGTCTACTCGAACACCTCGACCAACCATTAGGTCATACCAGTCGCACCTGAATAATACGCAACGAAAATTCAATAGGCCCGGGTAACTAACTTCTAAAATTTGATTTATAACTCCGTAAAATTATGTTTTCCCACGCACGTAAACCCCGTAATTTGCAGTTGACCTCCGAGATCTGTGTTGGTACGTATGAGATGTATAACTGCGAGTGAAATACACCGGTGCCGTGACTATTTGGGAAATAGGCCCCTGAACGAGTTCGTGGAACCAAATTGGGAACAGAACATCTCCATATCCGTTGTTCACCTGAAATGATTATTTAACATGTTAGTGAGTTAGTACTATATATATGCTCACCGTGAAATTGTTTTAAATACTTACATAGAATTGCATCCACTTAGCAAAATCTCTTTCCTCATACTTTTCGTACTCTTTTTCTGACAAATTGGGATAAGACGCACGAATTTGTGTATCGAATAAGCTGCAATAATAAATTAACTTGTATGTTAGTATATTGTAGATATATAGCTAATATTAATTAAATATAAAGCACTTTATTTAGATCTCTACCTCTCAAATGGTTGCACGAACTCACAATTACGTAAAATATACGTGTGGGCACTGTCACAAGATGTAAAATCTTACCACCAATCCTCCTTCACCTTCCCTGCAAGTCGCCCAATTTGTGAGAAGATGTCAGGCACATCTGGAGCATTATACGTAGGTGCTACGCCGCCATCGTCATATCGCCGAGGTTTATTTTTCTTGGTTGAAACATTTGGACTGAAGTAATACTGAGTAAAGTGAGAAGTTTCCTCGGTCAAACTTTTGTCGACGATCGAACCCTTGACTCTTGCAAGGTTTTTTGCTTTCTTTTTAAGATATCCCATAAATCGCTCGAACGGATACATCCATCTGAAATGCACAGGGCCGACACGTGATGCTTCGTGCACGAGGTCAACTGGGAGATGCTCCATAACATCGAAGAATGCACAGGGCCGAAAAGTGATGCTTCCATGTTGCAAAGCAGTAATGGGATATTACTTTCCAGTTTCGCTATACCATGGTCAGTCAATGTCCGGCTGCATAAAACGTGGAAAAATAATTCAATGCCTAAAAATCAAATAATACTGAGTTATTAATATACAGAACATATACATCAAGATTATATTGACTCAATATGTTTACTTACTTACACGCTATAGCTTCGTGAACAGTCATGGCTTTTCATGCCTGAAATTTTTTGTCCCTGCTCAACGCACTTAGAGAAATTTGAAACATATCCATCGGGAAATTTCATTAAAGATTCTGCCTAATCAAACAAAGCTCTCTCCGCTGCATTTGTTAATCGGAAGCTAGGTAATGGTAATTTTCCATCATGTGTAATATGTAGCTCGTTTCTTGCACAAATGTCAACTAAGTCACGTCTAGACTTGACATTTTCTTTCGTCTTACCATGTACATTCAGAATCGTATTCATGATATTGTCAAAAACAATTTTCTCGATGTGCATGACATCAAGATTATGCTGAACCAATTGAACTTTCCAGTATGGGAGCTCCCAGAAAATGCTTTGTTTATGCCAATTGTGACAATATCCATCGGGCATGCTTGCTCTAGTATGCCAGTTTTCGCCATGCTTCACGATTTCTTGAGCACCATAATACTCAATTTGCTGCAAAGCAGCAACACCGATCATATACACTGGGGCAGAGAGCTTCACAACTTTGTTCCTCGTGAACAATTTCTTGTTCCTTCTGTACGGATGAGAGACTGGAAGAAATCGACGATGACAATCAAACTAGCAAGTTTTACGTCCATGCTTCAGTTGAAATGCACCTGATTGATGTGCATAATAAGTACATGATTATCTGCCATGAGTTGTCCAACCAGATAGCATACCGAATGCGGGAAAGTCGCTTATAATCCACATAAGGACTGCATGCATCTTAAAATTCTGCTGTTGTGATTGGTCAAACGTACGTACTCCTGCATACCATAAATGCTGCAACTCATGGATAAGAGGTTGAAGGAAAATGTCTAAGGATTTCTTTGGGTGCTTAGGACCTGGCACTAGAATGCTCATGATAAAAAACTTCCTTTGCATGCACAATTTCCGGTGGGAGATTGTATGGCGTAAAGATGACAGGCCATAACGAGTAGTTTCTACCAGACATACCGAATGGACTAAACCCATCTGTACACAAACCAAGATACACATTTTTACACTCGTTAGCGAAATCAGGATATACCGTTTGAAAGTGTTTTCATGCTTTTGCATCAGACGGATGTCTAATCTCTCCATCTTCAGTTGTATGTTGTGCATGCCATCTCATGGCAGCCGCTGTCTTCTCGGAAAGATATAGACGCTTCAGTCTGTCCGTAATTGGCAAGTACCACATTCGCTGAAATTGTACACGTGTACGTCCAATAGTAGGTTGATATATTGGTTTCCCACAAAATCGACACTCTTGCAACTTTTCATTATCTTTCCAAAATATCGTGCAGTTGTCGATGCATACATCAATCATTTCAGATGGTAATCCAAGACTGGAAACCAATTTCTGAATTGCATAATAAGACTCAGCCGAATTA
>OVAN01001829.1:0-37626 GCA_900406275.1 Anastatica hierochuntica
AAGCCCAATGGGCTATTGGTTATGGCAGCCACTAAATGGTTCATAACATCTACGAAACTGTTGGAAGAGTCTACCAGAAAACGGAAAAATGATCATTGTAGACATGCTTACACCAAAAGAACCAAAGGCCGACTATTCTTCTATTGTGTTCGGCATTGATTTGTTGATGTTAGCACAATGCTCGGGTGGCAAAGAGAGATCGCTTTCGCAGTTGGAAAATCTAGCACTTGATTTGGGTTTTGTTCGTTGCGAAGTCATCTGTCTTGTGTATTCCTATTGGATTATCGAACTACACAAATAAATTTGAAGCTTCCGAAAATAAGACAATGGTTGGCTATGTGCAATACGAGCTAAACATCTAGTAATATAAATATATAAAATAAATAAAGTAGGAGGAAGTTGTTTGCATGTAATATAGTTTCTATGGTTATTCCCTTATTGTAAGATTGTGGTGATTGTTTAGTATTCAACGAAATGTAATGTTAATTGTGATCAGTGTGAAAGTGTGTTTTGCAATATGCACTACGTTTGTAAGTGTGACGTTGTTCCCTAAACTGTTGTTGGAAATTGTTTTTTTTTCTTTTTCTATAATAATGTGAATTTCATTTAAAATGAGAAAATTTGTAGGTTTAATATAAAGTGTTAAACTAATTGGATTTTCATGCCAAAAAATGTTAAAAACATGAAAAACCAAAGCAACTAATGAACTTCGGATCACTCAAAAACTAGTCAAAGTTGTATCAACTTAGCGAACTTTTTTCTCCCAGATCTCGCGAGAATACAATTCTTGACTAATTGGTTTGTGTTGGTGATGATGGTCTGAGATGGATTGTTGATCCTGTTGTGTAGTCTGTGGTTGCATTCCTACCATAGTGAGTATATTACCACTTGAGCTACCAACATCCTCAATGTGCATGGAGCTCTGTCTTTGGATCGAAGCCAATGCACTAAGGTTGTCCATGTGTGAACTGTAGAAAATGAGCATCCTAACTGCCTTAGTGCTCACGCCCAAATTTCCTCGCTAAACTCGCATCTTAGGAGTATATGGTCTCTGCTTTCGTCCATCCGGTCACACAAGCAGAAGGTTCTTTGAGTGCACACTCCCCAAATAGCTAATATGTTCCTTGTTGGTAACCTGTTCAAACAAGCTAACCACATGATAAATGAGTGTTTCAGTATAGCACCTTTGAACCAGACAATTTGTGCCCAATCAACTATTGGTGCGCTTTCCCTGATCAATTCCCAATTTTTTTTATGCTGAGAAGGCCCGATCTTCTGATCCATTTGCACTCCAAAAGTAAGAGTCAGGTTGAGCTTGAAGTGATGGTGGAGAGATTGTTAAAAGATGAGTGAGCAGCTGCACTATCCCCTCTGATCTTCCTCCTTTAAATCTCCAACTTGTTTTTGAGCAAGTGTTGGCAACAATGGCGTTAGGGAATACCAAGCTCTCTTGGACCTTTGCCTCAGATGAATGATATCAATGGTCCAAATGGTGTCTTGTTGTCATACCAAAAACGTAGTTGCTCGCCATTGTCCAATATGCCTTTTATGAACCTGGAAGCTAACGGCCAGAGAGTATAGCCTAACAAGTCCACGACGAGTATCTCTTTTCATCTACTCCCAAAATGATCCAGATTTTAATCTATTACTTTTTATCCACTACACCCACAGCGGGTTTTCTCCTTAGAAAAGCATCCAAATTAGTCTCAGACACAGAGTTTTATTTCACAACTGGAAGTTGCGGAGACCAAGTTCACATTCCTCCTTTGGGAGACATATTTCCTTCCAAGCAACTTTGGCCATTAGTTTCTTTGTTATATCTCCGCCACAAAGGAATCTAGAGCAGAGAGATTGAATTTCATTCGAGCATCCCTTTGGAAGGATGAAAGCCGAAAACCAGAATTTCAACATGTTCACAATCACTGATGAAAGAAGTTGTTTTCTTCCTGCATAAGAGAGGGCACGAGACAACCAAGAGAAAAGTGTTTTGGAAATCTGGTTGATTAGAGGTCTATACTCAACTTTGTTTAGACACAGGTGCATTAGTTGCATGCCTAAATGTTGACACGATAAGGAGCCTTGGTTAAATCCGAGAGTTGTAAGCTACTTGATATCATTCTAGTCCATTCTTGCCAACACAATATCAATTTTATACCTATTCATAACAAGCCTTGACCAATACTCAAACACGTCCAGAATATTTGCTATACTTCTAAGAGAATTGATTGAGCCACAAAGAAGACCATTATGTCATCCGCAAGCGTAAACGCTAAGTGGGTCACAAGTGGTTTTTCTCCTCCTCATTTGACAACAATAATGTTTTAGTACGTACATAAGAAAAACAAATCTAATCCTAGATTTTCTTTTTTTGTGAGGATTATTTCACCATTTTAAAAGTCTACTAGGTGGTGGCCCGTGCAAATGCACGGGCATGACGATTTTTATAAAAGTTGATCCAAAAACACGCATTTTCGTATCGTATCGTTTTTAAGTTAACCTGAATAATACATTGTAATAGGTATTCTTAAAACATTGTTGCATCTTTTAAAACAAAGAAGTTCAAAACCCAAAGCAAACTATCCGGCGCAAGCAGATCGTCGACGGTCATTATGATCAAAGATCCTAATTTTGGCGTGAGTTCCCTCTTATCATTTATGGTTTTCTTGATCTCTCTCTTATTTTGGCATGAAGAAACTTCCCAGACATATAATACTGTGGTCGTATTTTGTTTATATCGCTCATTTTTTTATCATTGACGTTTTGTCTTAATTTTTTTTGAAGTTTTGAGAGTTATCTTAGACCTAATTACAGGAAATCAGTCTTTTGAAGTTTCCAGACTTTGTTCAACCATTATTTTTTGTTCTCTTCATTCTACTTATGTAGAATTAGTGGTTCCTTACTGAGCTTTTTGATTATTGATCATTGCAACATTAGCTTAAATCACTTTCACATTTATTTAACAATGGCAGTAAAATACTCTATGCCAAAAGGTTGTGTGTGTCGGGTTTAATGTTTTTAGAACTTTAGGTTTTCATTACCTAATTTGAATTTTAGATTATTAGTGCAGCTCGAGTTACATTATTTATATATGAACGACGAGTTTGTTTTGTCAAATAGGTTCACCATAACCTTTTATGATTCAAATAATGGATGGTAACCCTTTATATCGTCCTCGATGCAAAGACGTCGACAGTATGCATCCCTGAAAGATCATGGTTAAACTCTATGAAAATATATAAGACCTTGGTACCAAGGACAGAGTTTAGAACTCATTCTTGCCAAAGAGAAGGTCAGCGTTAACCGTGCACGTATTTTAACACCGTGACAACCATCGATATCGTTAACTCTTTATTTTTTCATTGTTTCAAAAGCAGGACATCTATATCGAAGTTACTATAAGCGAAGATCTGCCAGAGTTCAGTTCTTCGGTGCTCTATGAAGGCGAGTGGATGGTTATTTCAAATTTTGTAGTTTTTTTAGATTGGAGTGTGATTAGCAATGTCTTTTGAGATAATAGGATTTGGAAAAACTACATGAAAAAACAAACCAAACCAAATAAAAAAATGGAAATCGGACTGTTTGATTACATGGATTTAACTAAGGTAAATCTGATTTTCACTAACGATGAGTTGATCTAGTAGTTAAGTCTCTTGATTAGTGAAAATGCAGGGATCTTGAAAGTTACAGTTTGATTCATGTTGGTAGGGTTTGTTGTTCTAAGAAAAATTAAATTATATGGTTTGGTGTTATCCTGGAGAATGAACGGACATGCGAGAGTAAAACAAATCTTGTAGTCATTTTCCTGTTGAACGTATCTTCATCTCGTCGAAGTATGTGATTAACTTTGCTTAGAAGCCGGAGAAAGCCTCTCTGTTAAACCGATTTTTTGTCAAACCGATTGCTACAGAGTAAACACGAGATATTAAACAGAAATTTAAAAAGTACCAAAACTTAAAATAAAAAATGACTTCCATTTAAAAAAATGTCCCGGGTCTGAGTATTTCATCGGTTAGAAGAGGCTTTAAATAGACTTTCATTTGACAAAAAAATTGTTAAAGACAATTATTCTTTCAAGTAATGGATAGCAACATACTAACATAGGAAAAAAAAATTGAAGTCCTATTTAGTTGGTTTTAAAAAGTAAAACATCAAACGGACAAAAAAGAGAAATTTTAGATAGTAAAAAATATTAAGATAACCTTAGAACCATACAACTTTTTTCTAAACCAGATCAAAGAGAGACATAACTCGAGATACAAAATGAGTTCATATTAAGATAACTTGTAGATTAAAAAATTTTAAACCGAATAAAATTGTAAACCACTAGTAGATAAACACGAGGTAGCTATTTTTCGATTTTGATAAATACTATAATTTCCAGTATGGTTAGTATAATTTTTTACATAAGCAAGATTTTTTTTTTAAACGAAAAATCATAGATAGTCACTCAGAACGTGACACATAAGAAAAAAAGAATTTTAAAAATATAATACAAAACCGCGAGCTCCAAAATTGCGCTACGTCACCAACAAATTCTGTGAAATCGTCAATCACCAAGCGACTTCAGACACACACACACGTGTGTGTATATATATATATATGTCACATTTAGTTTAAGTAAATCTATAAATATGTATATACTAAAAGTGAAAATATTATTTTCCTAACAACTCGTTCAAATGTGTATAAAAATGTTTATATAGTAATTGAATTCATAAAAATATTATTATATTGTTTTAATAAAATTGTGTATTAATCAAATATTTTTTAAATAGGTTAAGGGTTCCAAAATATTTCATGTCGCTTATCAAAACTTTTCTTTAATGATTCTCAATAATGTAATTAATTTTTTATATTATAAATTATATTTTCAGAAAAAAGAAAACTATAAACTCTGGTTTTAAGTCGCCTTTATTAATTAATTGTTATAAAATTATAAGATAACAAAACATGAAAATATATTAATATTACATTATGAAAAAATAAATTGAGTAACATAGTGTTTGGCAAATGAGTTAATTGGATTCATGGTTTATATCTATATATTTAAGATAAATTAAATAAAGGTAAATTAAAATAAATTAAAAATCTTTCAACCAATCAAATTATAACATTAATCCTAAAACTTCTCATATGGTTGACACCTAAACAAAATTCATTAAAGTGTACTTTCAAATAATATATAGGGGATTCTAATGGTTTGCGACGTAGATCAAAACAATAGTCGGAACACTCTTTTGAGTCATAAAAAAAATCGAGTTGATCGCTAATCAAAAGTTCTATATGTATTTAATTGAAAATCTATAATATCTATACCATTAAAACAAAAGCACAAAAACTTTACCTACCATGTGATATTACTAATTTTGGACTCTTATCTATATAATAAAATATGAAGGGAGTCTCTGATGACACATAATCATTTGAGAGCAAATTAGAATTTGACATGTGTCAATTAGTTAAACATATAAATTAGTTAATATTGCTTTCCTTCTAAAAAACCATTACAGCACATTAAATTTAAATTAATTGTGATAAAAAAATATATAGAATAATATTAAGTTCGAAATTAAAATTTAAAATTTTCTCTCGCTTGATTTAATTATCATCATTGAAATTAGCGGTGATTCAACAATTTCAGTGCAAACAAAGAAAAAAGCAAGGTACCAGATTGAAAAAGAAATAACATAAAAAAATTAAGAAAATTAAAATTAAAAAGTCAAAATATTTAAAATGTTATCGAAGAAAAAAATTTCATCATGTATAAAGAAAAGTAGACGATAAAAATAGAAAAAACCAAATAAAATAAGATAAAATAAATGAAAGACATTTGAAAACGAAAGTGTATTATAGTAAATCAACAAAATTTAAAATTATTTTAATACTGAAATTTTGATAAATGAAAAAATATTGGAGAGAAAATAGTTATTCAGAAAATAATGTATAGAATAATTAAATCAATCGGATGAGAATATTAATAGTCGAATTCTTAATCTAAGAAGTATTGTATATCAACAATTTTATTTAGAATATACATTAAAAAATATCAGCACGTTGCGCGGGTTCTCTCTTAGTAAAAATAAAGTTTCAGCTTATGCAATCGCATCTCTTTCGAAAAAAAGTTCTCTAAAAGCTTTTAATTTATTAGTGATATATACAGTTTGATTTACATGCGATACTATTTATACAAAACACTACTCACTCCATTTTTAGCTGATGTTTTACGATTTATTTTTTTGTTTCATAATAGATGATATTTTAAAAATTCAATACAAAAAATTAAATTTATTTGAGTTGTACGACATTATTTTGCAGTCATATAATTTTATATTTGTTGAATTAGTTTTAACTAATGTTATTTCTAATTAAAAAATAAAATTTGAAAAAACTCTGAGACATCAAAATTATCATATAATCTCCAATCCAATATGGGAATTTATTGTACAAAATTTATTATCAAAATTATTTATCTCCTATACGTTTTAATTTTAGAACATGCAAGCACTCTCATTTCATAATTATCAAACCATACAAGTTTAACTATCAATAGATTTTGATCCGCGCTTTCAAAACACAAGATTCATTTTTTGGTATAATTTAATACAAAAAGACATACGATATGAATTTTTATTATAAATAAACTATAGTAAAGAAAAATATTTTCATTACTAAAACGTATTAACAATATGGATTATCGATGTCAAAATGAAAATTAGTTTTCTTAATTATAATATTATTTGTAAAAATATCACTAACCCGATTGAACCTGGTCGGACCACATTGATTCACGACCCAAGAAATTACCCAGTTCGGTTGTTGGTAAGGTTTTAAAAACATTGAATATTATACGTATTTAATCATTTCAAAACTGTAATTTTTATATTTGTCAATTAGTGAACTTAATTTAAAAAACAAACTTTAAAAAATGTTTAAAAATTGAAAAGACAATCATTCAACTAATTAACTGACCAATTAACTAAATTAATTAGCTGAACCAATAGATTGAATAATTAGATTTTTTAGGTAAACGGTTTTCTATTTTAAATGCAAGAGTTTGATACAAAGTGTTTCTTTGTAGCCAAAGAAAACATAAATCATGATAATCAGGAGAGTAATAAACAAAGAACAATTGCTACTTTGTAGTAAAATTGCAAACTAAAAGTAGAGAATAGAAATAGCTAGTGGTGTTGCTAGTTAGGGGAGCCTCGACCATGTCCACCACAACCTCGTCTATCTTTGCCTATCATTGTCCATTCAGATTCTTTCACTTCATAAGTTGGCTTTACGAGTCTATCTCGATGAGTTCTCTGAACTAAATTTTCATAAGAGATAAACATATCTTGTTGAAGAGTTTCGTTAGAGCCCATTACTTGAGAAGATGTAGAGCCTTCTGTTTCCCTGGGTGAAATTTAGTTGGAGGAGTGGAAATGGTCTCTTCATCATATAATCTAGAAGGAGAAGAAAGTTCCATGATTGATGGGCCATAATTAGTGACAGAGGAGTTGAGGGTGAGAGCATATGAGGAAATTTCTTCTGAAATCGCCTCAACGGATTCAATGTCAACTAGAGGCTCCAACACTTTCATGTCCCTTATTGCATTAAAGCTATTTTATTCACAAACCAAATAAACTTGTTCTCCTTCTACCAATGGGAATTCACAACTAGGTTATGTACCCTTCTCTACAAAAGTGGAAATAGAGACATTACCTTTGTCATTGTTCTCCAATTAATTGGGAGTGATGGCAGTGATTTGCTTTTTTGTAGATAATGACTTTTTAGAAGAAGATAAGTCTACATGGACTTGGGGAGATTATGGCAGTGTATTGGCAATGTCATCCTCTTTTTGTTCTAAGTCCACAAATGATTGAATATCAAAATGACAGAATTTGAAGAAGTGTTAGTACGCACCGTAGGAGATGTTGATTTAATGACACTTTTTGTCACTAATATAGTTCCAGGAAGAGAATGATGTGAATCAAGAGTTGTTTTATCTTTAGAATAAGCTGAAAAAGCAACAGTAGGTGGAAGAGCAGTTGGAGTAGTAACAGTGGATGTGAAACCTCTAATAGACAAAGTCTTGGGGGTGTGATCCAGCTGAGGAATCCATCATCACTTTCTCAACACTTTGAGAAGAGTAAGGTAAATCCTTTATAGGTTTCACTCCTAAACATCGAGATGCTTTATGACCTAAGTGACCACATGTAGTGAAACTTGAGAGAAGCCAAGAGTACAATGCGTTAACCATAGAGATGTTGCCTTCAATATCCTTTAGTGCTACTCTCTGGAGAAATGGTATGTCCAGTTTCACTTCGACGAGGTTTTTTGTTATCAAAACATATTACGTTGCATAGTTAGTATTAAGAGAAAATTAACTAAATAGGATTTTTAATTTTATTTTTGTGAATCTAATCCTTTTTGTTTTTAAACTATGTAAATTACTATATTAACTTTCCTAAGATTCTAACAAATATTATTTGGTTATATATCTTAATTTTACACGTTAAAATGTTCCATGAATACCTTTGTGAGAAATTGATCCTTGAAGTGAGAAGAGTAAAATCAAAAGGTTGAGGGTGGAGAATTTTTGGAAAACTAAAAGAAAAATTAAGTGTCATCAACCATATATCTATAAGACGCAATTTTGTCATGAATATGTAAAAAAAATACTAATGATTTTCTCTCCTCTATAATCAGGCATCACTCTGTTTTTTTTGTAAATTTATGGGTGCGACAGTGTTATTTTTCGTTCAGGAATCAATCTAAGATTTTGATTCCTTATAACTTCATGATTTTGTACGTAGAACACAAACTACCTAATCTAGATTACATAATGAATTACCTAATCTAGAACAGTGTTTAAATTACCTAATCTATAATACACATTAAGCTACCTAATCTAGAACATTGTAAGTTACCTAATTTAGATTATGTCGTTTTTTTTTAATTTTTGTGTTCTGTCATTAACTATGGAACTTAATTAAACTAATATTTTGCATATCATTATCTTCCTAATCTAAGTAATATGGAGATCATTTCGCAATAATAAATAGAGATTCATTGTTGATGTAGAAAAATGTGCTCAGGTACTTAATTTGGAATCTAATACAACTCTCCATGACTTAAAAATGATGGTTTTAGAAGACTACACCGTTGAACATATATTGGACGACATTGAATTCAAGATTTGTGATAAAAGCATATTAATAGGTTGAAGAAAATATACAACTCTTGAAATTTAGGCGTAGAGTTCATAAGGGAATTGAGGGTTTCGGTATGTTCGTAAATAGATTTTGATTTTTTTTTGGTTTTTTTGCTTTTTTTGTTGAAATTGAAGTACATCGAAATATAATACATTATAATTGATTTTTGTTTTTTTTTCATTTTATAATATTTTAAATGTTATTATTGTTCATTATTAATTATTTAGGAACAAATAAAAGGGTATCGTGAGATTTACATTATTAAAAAGTCTAAGTTCCCAAGTCTCTTTAAAAAAGGATTAGTTATATAAGACATGGGTTAAAAAAACTTATTTAGCTAAATTTTCTAATATTAATATAAGGGTTCAAAATTGGTAATATAACACGTAGAAAAATGTTGGTGTATTTATGTTTTAATAGTGTTGACTAGATTTTGATTCGGGCTTAAAAAGCGTGAGATTAATTTTTTTAGATAATGTAGTAGAAAAAGAAATTTAAAGATGATGTTAGTTTTGATTATAAATAAACTATAATAAAGAACAAATAATTTAATTATTGAAACGTATTAATGACATGGATTGTCTATTGTATTTGACTTTATAGTTCGTATTGACATGAAAATGAGTTTATCGTTCATATATTTATGTCATACGCGAAGCAATGATAGAACTATAAAGTCAATTAATTTATATTATCGTTCTCGAACATTACTATTTTATTAATATAAAATACTATTTTTTGACATGTGCTTTAAAAAATTCATAATACAATAAATGAGAAACCTTGCATATATGATATGAATCCTTACAATAATTCATATATCTAGATTATTTTAAAATTTTAATACAATATCATGTTCTTTGAAGTTAAACTCGTAATCAATATACCTAGATTCCTGGAATATTAATTTAATTATCATAAAATACAATAAATCAACCAATATCTTTTGTCGTAAAAAGTAATTATATTCTGTTAAATCAATCGTTACCATAAAAAGATGTTAGGGAGTTAATTTTGGAACTTTAAAAACATGATATAGGATACTTATTGTTAGGCAATATTATTTAAACGAATTTGTTATCTTTTAATAGAATCTAAATTAATTTTTTAATCTATGTAAAGATTTACGTGAATATTAATTAGTTCTCATAAAAATAATACGATCAATCAATCAATATTTTTTTAAGACATGATGTTAAAAGGGTGCATATTACACCTAAACAAAGTAATTATATTCATTTAAATCAATCGTTACGATAAAAAGATGTTAGGGAGTTAATTTTGGAATATCAAAAACATGATATAGGATATACATATATATATATATTGTTAGAAAATATTATTTAAATGATTTTTTTATATTTATTTAAATATATTATTATTCAAAGTATAATCTGAATTAAATTTGTTATCTATATAAAGATTAATGGGAATATTAATTCATTATCATAAAAAGAATACCATCAATTAATCAATATTTTTTTTTAAGATGATTTTAAAAGGGTGCATACCACACGTAAACAAATGTTGTTGTGCTTCTGTTTTAATAGTATTGATTTCACAATTATCAAGACATGTGATTTTTATTACGTAAAATAATTAATGGACCTTTTCTATATCAATTTATCAATACTATTAAAATTGAAGCACAACAACATTTGTTTACGTGTGATTTTCACCCTTTAAAAGCTATGTCTTAAAAAAATATTCCCATGAATTTTTATACTAAGAAATTTAAAACAGAGTCCTACTTTTTATCTACTTAAAATTTTCATTTAAATTTGGACATATTCATAACTTATTATAAACAATTATAACAATCATTATTCTTTGATTAACAATCATTATTATAACCTCTAATCCATGATCAATTAAATTATATAGAATTGTGTTATTATTATTAATCAATTTATACATTATACATGTATCAATATTTATATAGTTAAGCATACATAAATATATAACAATTTTCAATACAATACTATATATTCAATCATATGTTACTAAATTTTATAATAAATCGGTTTTGATATATCTATACTATAATATATATATATATATATGAAAATTATATCATTTTAGTAAAAATGCACATATGTAAGTTAGGATTAGGCGTTAGCGATCCTGCATGTTCACGTTCGGATCGGGTTCGGATCCCCGATTCCAGCCCTATAAGATCCATTCTGGTTTTTGAAAAGTTCAGTTCAGGTTTTTGGATTGGGTCAGATATTATAAAACTATTAAAACCCGAATAGATACGATACTTTTTTCGGGTTCGGATTTTCTTCGGGTTTTGCAGATTCGAGTTTGATTTTTCTTCAGGTTTCTCCAATTATTTTCAGATATTTCGGTTTTTTATTGAATATTTCTGGTTTTTTCAGATGTGGGTTCAGTTCGAGTTTTTCTGATTTTTCGGTTGTTTCACGACTCGCTTCACGATTTTCGAATTAATAAAGACAATTATATGGATATAAGGGAATAAGGGTAAGCATGTATGTGTGTGAAAAAGTTTGAAGCAACCATAAATACTACTTCAAGTTTCGGGATCGGTTCGAGTAAAATCTGAAACTCGAAAATACTTGAGCATGGATCTCGTGAAGGTTTTTTCACATATTTTTCACATGTTACATTCTATCGTCAATATTAGAAATTTTAAATTATGAAAACTTTAAATATAACAAATTACTATGTATTTATAAAAAAATATTCGTATGAATTCGATGTTCAAAATGAAAATTATTGTTCTGTAATAAAAAAAACCCGACAACGTTAATGAAAATGAATTGAATTTTAAATCATATCATTATTTAGCATATGATATAAATATATGGTAGGAGAAATTTTCATTTCGAACCGAGTCGACAATAAATATCGTTAATACATTCAATAATCAAAATATTTGTTTTTGCTATTGTTTTTTTATAGTATTAAAACAAGTGTATTATTTTTGTGGTTAAAATAGGCATACCTTGTTAATTCGTCGTAAAATTTACAACAATTTAACAAGGAATATTTATCATTATTTAAAAAATAACTTGTTAATTGAAAATTAAAATTAAATATCATAATCGAAACTAAAATAAAAATTAAAATTAAAATTAATCTCCGAAACTAGTAATAATAAATTCGAAAGTAAATATTTTAAAAAATGAAAATATAAAATAAAAACTACAAAATAAAATATTCTACGAATCGGGTTGGTATTCGACGTTGTTTCCGGATCTAGTCAGCTCCTCCATCTCTTCCGTGGTCATTGGTGGTGGATCCGGACTCCCGAGTTGCTGCCGTCGTTGTTGCAACATCCATAGCCACGTCGGGTTGTGTGCGGCGAACACATCGAGAAGACCTTCTAAAGATGCCATCTGAGCTCTCATCTAATCTAGATCCATCTATAATTGTGCGGAGTCTAGATCCGCTGCCCGAGAATAAGACAATGACGCCCTTGGGACATCGTTCATTGATCTGATGCCGATTATCCGGCTCTTCTTTTTAGAACCTACCTAAAAAAAATTATACATTTCAAAATTATTTTGAATTAATTAATTGTAAAAAGAAAGCTTTATAATTAATAAAAAAATTAAATATATATATATCTCCTCGAAAATCTTGTCCACCTCTTCAGTGGACAAGTGAACGGGTAATCCATCCTCAGACTGTTGCGTCAGCTGAGTCTCTCGCTCGCCAATCCGAGCGAAAACTTCTTCATGGATCTTCGCAGACTTAGGAACAACGAACTCCCAGTCTCAGTTCTTGTGCGTGATCTCAAAAATTCTGGAAAGAGACGAAAGTTCGCCTTCTTTTTCGGCCTAAAAAACCAAATTAAGTTAGAAAGATAATTAAATTAAATAAAATTTAAAATTTAAAAGAAAAGAAATTAAAACTTACTATCTCGAGAAGGATTCCCGAGTGGAGTTTTTGATTCGTAGTGTGCACCATCGGATAATAATTATCCGAATCTTGGTTCCGACGAGAGTTGGAGCATTGGTCGGAGATGCGAACGGAATGTGGGGTGGTCCAATTCCTGATAACACCATCCCAAACATCCGTAGAGCGGAAAAGGGGTTTCGACTCGTACCCTTTGAACTCCAAAAGGTCCTTCTAGTTAGAGACGATGTTTGCTAGTCGTGTCTTCACCTTGGCTTCAAACGCCGCCTTCACCTTTTCGGTGTTTCTGGGGGACCAATTCTATTTTTGTTAAAAAAACGAAAAAACATTAATTAAATAATATTCCAAATAAAATAATAAAAGAAATTAATTTACGTAATTCAAATGCATTTAAAATTTAGAAACTAACGGTAAAACATTTGAACCATGTGGTTCTAATGTGTTTTGGCGTTAGGGTCCAGTTCGTGTGTGGGTGGATGAAGTATCCTTTGATCGTGCCGGACACGCTGCTTCCCACCTTATTATCGACTCCAAACCTGAAAAAATTAAAATTTAAAGTTAATTAGCAAAATACGACAAAATCAAATAAATTATATATTAAAATTTTAAATTATATATACGTACCAGTATGTTCTCTATGGTCGGTCGGGGTCTAAGATATTTAAATCCTCTCGTCCTGGTTGAGAGATTAGATCCTTGACCGTATATCGAGGGTAAAGTGCATCTGAAGGCACTTGAAGATCCGAATGAGCTGCGAATGTTACATCTGGAGGCGGAGGCAGATCATCCTCAGGAGCATGAGTCTGAGCCGGTGCTGGACGAGGTGGAATCTGAGACTCAAGAACGTAAGACGACGATGTGCCTACGACCGGATTCGAAGAAATAGAAGGTGACGTGTCGAATGTCTGACTGTAATGAAGACGCAGTCGACCTCTGTTCCTAGGAGCCACCTACCATAAAATTAAAAAATCTAATATTAACTATATATACTTAAGAATACTTGCATCTACAAAATTAAAAAAAAAATTTGCCATTATATACTTAAAAAACCATCACAAACTACAAAATTTAATTTCATAAATCCATTCTTAAGAATACAATTCTGCATCCTAAATTAATTCAAACTTAAACTAACCACCTACTTACTAACTAACTGCCTAAACTAAAAAAAAATACAAAAGAGAGAGGAAGAGTGTGTGTACCTTGAGAGAGAAAGGAGGAAATGACAAGGAGGAAGAGAAGAATTTCCCGGATATATATAAATATTAGGGGGTCCTTGTAAATTCATCGTAAATTTACGACGAAAGGTTCCGTGTTTTTTTTTTCCTTGTAATTTCGTCGTAAATTTACGACGAATAAACAAGAATCCGTGTTTTGTTTTATATTTTCTTGTAAATTCGTCGTAAACTTACAAAGAATAAACAAGGTCCCGTGTTTTATGCATTACGATGAATAAACAAGATTCCGTATTTTTTTACTACTGGTTTACAACGAAACCTGGTGAATATAAAGGGTTTAGGGTTTGATTTTAGGGTTTAAGGTTTAGATTGTGTGTTTTATATTTAGAGTTTAGGGTTAAGCGTGACCAAAAAAAAGAGTTTAGGGTTAAGAATCTAATGTTTTTTTGGATTTACGATTGAGAGTTTTATTTGGAAAAAGATTTACAAAAAAAAACTCCATGAAAATGATGGCATTTTTACAAAACTTTGATTTAGAATGAATTTTTGTTCATTTTTTAAACACAAAATATATAGTTAATTTTGATTGACTTTGATTTATCTTCATTTATGTTTATGTTTATTTCTTAAACACAATATATATATATTCATTTTGATTGATTTTGATTGACTTTGATTTCTCCTCAATTATATTCCTTTTTTAAACACAAAATATTTATGTTCACTTTGATTGATTTTGATTTATGTTAATTTATGTTCTTTTTTTAAACACAAATTATATAAGTTCATTTTGATTGATTTTGTTTGACTTTGATTTTTTTTTTTTGTACATTCTTTATTGCTCTGAACTTCTAATATATTTTTAATTTAATATCTCTATTTATTTATGATGTATGTTGTTTAGATTCATGCTCATTTTTAAAAATTTGATGTACAATTTCCAACGAATTTTATAATACGTCGTTTTTTTACTACCACCAATTTACCAAAATAAATTGTTTACTAGGAATCAACATAGTCTATTTTACAACAAGTTTACGAAGAAAATATTTTACAACGAAAAAAAGATCTCGTTTATTTTTTACAAGGCTTTTACGACGAATATTGCTTACAACGAATTTACTAGGACCCGTGTTTCTGGTTTACAATGCATTTACGACGAATTCTGTTGATTCCCTAAACTCCAAACTCATAAACCCCAAACACTTACACAATTATAAACTCTGAAATCCCAAATCCTTACATCCCTAAACCCTAAACTCATAAACCCCCAAACCCTTCAACAATTACTTTTTATTAAATTATTTGAACACTTTAGTTTTGGTTCTATATTCAATTATTAGGACAAAATATATTAAACATGAATGATTTGGTTTCATTTTTTCAAAAACATCAATGTTTTTTTGAACATAATGCACACAAAGAGGAATTCAATTATTTGAAACACACACTACATCATTCAGATACATGATTTGAGGCATCATCACTATACGGAAAATCACTTTCGTCAAACTCGTTTTCATTTGCTTCATCTGGCGTATCGTCAGGAAGATCTTTATATTCACGGTATGCGGATCAACAAGGAGGACGAAATCGGTTTGTTTGTCCGGTATATCAATTGCGCTGGCACATGAATCTTGTTGCAAAGGTGGTTCTTCTCTCCCCACTATTACGCCACAAGGGATTGCTTTAATAACAGATAACCAAGTAACTCCAAAATCTTTGATCTGAGAGTATGGGATGAATCTAACTTCTTCTGCTTGAGAAGCTAATATAAAAGGCTCAAATTTTTTGTATCTTCGTTCGGAGGTGATATCAACACCTCATAATTGTTAAACCGAACACCTCTGTTGACGACGGGGGTCAAACTAATCACATTTGAAGATCACACATTTAAGCTTCAGTAATCCAGGGAATTCCACTTCAATAATTTCTTGTAAGATCTCGTAGAAATCTGTTTCACCTTTCACACATATACGGTAATTAGTTGATGTTCGCCGTCTTCCATACTTGTACGTGTGAAAAGTAAATCCTCGAGTGAAATACATTGGTGTTGTTGTGATCTTCGTAAGCGGACCTTGAACTAATTTGTGAAACCATAGTGGGTAATACGGATCGTCATAATCAACCTACAAAAAACGACATTACAAAGTGTTGATCTTTCCTTTTGTTAACCTCAACCGTGGATATTCTCGGTATTTCTTTTGGCAAATACTCTGTAAAAAATTCAGCCCATGCATCCATGCAATTCTCAGGTAAATTATAATCAGTTTTAATACTCCTCATCCTAGCCGCTAGAGACAATTTAGAGAGACCTTCTTTACAATCAGCGTAGATTGGTTGATTCGCAGCATCTAACATTTCATAAACATTTTTGCATCCATGTTAGGTTCTTCTATATTTTCAGCTTCCTCATCAGCTATTCTTATAATAGTTTCTAAAAATGCATTTGTAACCATGTCATGAACTCTATCATGATCTACCGCATGCTCCTCGTGATAATTTTTATTATGCAAATTAATTGGTTCCTCAAAATTATTGTTACTACTACTACCTTCATCCCCCCCCCCCCCCCCCNAACCTTCTCCATGTTGAAACCTAATATAGTAATTCGGTGTGAATCCTCTATTTAGTAAATGGTTCCATACATTTTCACTATGATCAAATCTTGTGTTTTTGCATTTCTGACAAAGACAAAACATCTTACTCGTTTCTTGCGAGATTGGTGTGAAATTAGTCTGGTACATAAATAACTTCACTCTTCCGTTGGAATCTTTTTGCATATACATTCAACTCCGCATTTCGAATATATTGTCGCCAGAGATTTTTTTCTATCTTTGGTGTTTTTTTATTCTTTTTTCTTTTTGTGTTATTCATTCTTCAACAACAATGGCATATATATAGGAATTTTTGGTAGGTGATATTTAGGATTTTAACTACTAAATTACTAGGAAATGAATATTTACAAGTATTTTACGATGAAATATTTTGCATGAACAACACGTTTTCACCTACTTTTAGTTACCATTTAATATTTCACATAAAATTTTCGGTAAAATATTTCTACGTTAATTCGTTGTAAAATTTACAACGATTTTACCAGGAAAGTATTATTCGTAGTTGATTCGTCGTAAAATTGCAACACTTTTACGAAAAAATTGTGTCATCGTAAATTTATTTCTTTTTTACGACGAATTTTATTTTCGTTGTAATATCGTCATTTAGTACTTGTAAATTTACAAGGAACTATTTTCCTCGTAAAATTTTGTTGTAATGGACTTGTTTTCTTGTAGTGTTATATCATCTTTAAATTTCTTTTTCTATTACATTATACAAAAAACATATTCGGCGCTTCGAAAGCACGGGTCAAATCTAGTATTAATATAATTATACATTCTAATATCTCACATAACAACTTGATTATTCAATTCATTAAATCAGTTAATTAATTTTGTTAATTAGTGAGTGATTATCCTTTCAATTATTAAACACTTCTAAAAATACACTTCACTAATTAACAATTACAAATGACGTTTTATAACTGAATTGGATAATTTATTGGGTCGTGGATCGATGAGGTCCGACCGGGTTCAACCGGGTTTAATTATATTTTTAAAAATAATATTATAAGAGAGCATAAATATATTATTTCAAAATAATATTATAGTTAAGAATAAAATATATTAACGTATATTATTTTAAAATACACATAAAACACTTAAAATAATAATATTTTTAAAATAAAAAATTTATTTTTGCCCTAAAATTTTAGTAATTAATAAAATAAGTAAAATTTCATGCTCAATAAATGAATCGGTTCGAATCTGGTTCAACGGTTCGTCAGTTTCTAGTTCTTTATCGGTTTAATCTGTTATTTTAATTGGTTTAATTCTCTTTGGATTTATTTTTGATCCAACCCGGCTATGTTTTCGGTTTACGGTCGAACTTGGTCTGACCTTCGGATCGTGAATATGGTAGGATAAACTAAATTTCATTTTGATATTGATAATTCATATCGTTAATACGTTTCACTAATATGAAAGTACTAGTTCTTTACTAGAATTTATTTATAATAAAAACTCATACTAACATCTTCAAATGTCTTTTGTATTAGATTATACTAAAACTTAAACTTCGCGCTTGAAAGTGCGAGTCAAAATCTAGTATATACTATTAAAACAGAAACACAACAACTTGATCTACCGTGTAATATTACTAATTTTGAACTCTTATATTAATATAATTATACACTCTAATATATCTCATAACAACTTGATTATTCAGGTTTGTTCAGTTAATTAATTTAGTTAATTAGTGAATGATTATCCTTTCAATTTTTAAACACTTCTAAAAATACCCTTCACTATTTAACAATTACAAAATGACATTTTAAATTGGATTGGATAGTTTCTTGGATCGTGAGTCGATGTGATCCTCCTGGATTCAACCGGATTTAATGATATTTTTATAAATAATATTATAAGAGATAATAATCTATTATTTTAAAATAATATTATAGTTGAGAATAAACATATTTTCCTAAAATATACATAAAATACTTAAAATAAGAATATTTTTAAAATTGAATTTTACTTTTACCCAAAAATAGTAAAATTTAATTAAAAATGAAATTTCATGTTTTAAAAATAAACCCGGTTCAACATTTCGCTAAACCCGGTTCGAATCCGGTTCAACATTTTGCTAAATTCTGGTTCTTTATTGGTTTTATCTGGTTTTTTACTCGATCTAATTCTCTTTGGGTTTATTATTGATCCTACCCGACTATATTTTTGGTTTACGGTAGAACCCTGTCCGATCTACGAATCGTGAATATGGTACGACAAAATAAATTTCATTTTGATATTGATTATCCATATCGTTAATACGTTTCAATAATATGAAAATATTTATTCTTTTATTTATAATAAAAACTCATATAATCTTTAAATCTTTTTTGTATTAGATTATGCTAAAAAATTAAACTTCACACCCTTTCAAAATCATATCCTAAACAATAGCCAAATCCTAGTTTAATTAATATATAAGTCATCGTAATATAACTAAATTGATGTTTGAAGTTCTGATATTAACTCCCCTTTTATGGTAACAAAATGATTTTAAACTATATATATTCCAATATTTTTTATGGTAACCAATTTAAGTTCTGATTGATTTTAAAAAAGATAGTTATTTTTATGATAAATGATATTGATTTATGTATTCTTCTTATGGTAACAAATCTATCTTATTAAAAATGAAATGCATAGATCTTTTTATGTGTAATTTATTAATTGAATAGAAATTTTAGTAAATATATCCAATATATCTAATAAATTAAAACAAAATTTATATTTTTCTAAAACTTCTGAGATCTTATTGAAGAGAGATAAATGGTCCCAACCACAAAGTGGAAAAACAGAGCTCAAAGCTCCTTACAAAGAAAGCAGAGGAAATTTCCTCCAGCCATAGCCAAAAACGAGAAGAAGAAAAAACCACTCACACTCCTAAAGGAAGGAGTATAACAGGATGTTAGCGACGAGCTTCTTGCATTAACTAGTCATACGCCGGTCCGCCGAGGGAAAGATAGCCTTGGAATCTACCGTCCCGAGTGACACTCTTAGCAATGTCGGTGACAATCGAATTTGCTTTCGGATGCTCATGAACGAAATCGCAGACCTCAAAGTTCAACATCAAGCTATTGATCTTCTTTGTGAAAAGTTGGTATCTCATCCATTCCTTAGGTTTAAAGATAGCCTCTAACGACCCTTTGCACTCAAAAGCAATGATCACCTTCCTAAAGTGAAGGTCTTGTAAGCCTTAAAGAGTCCATACTATGCATCATAGCTCAGGAAATATCTTGTTTTGTGCCGAAGAAAAAGCTTCATGAGCGTTAAATAAGACCAGACCCGCGTGGTCACGTATCATTCAAGCTCCTCCGCAATGTAAGTTTGAATTACGCCAATGTATGTTGATGTTGCATTTAAACAGTTTACTCGACGGACTTCTCCAAACCGTATTCGCATCTGCTATGTTTTGAGAAGTTTCGTCTTGTGTCAGCACCTCACGTTATGCTTCTTTTCAAGCCTTAGCATCGGTCATAGCTCTTTGAACAACCATGGATGGGGTCTCCTGTTTCTCTGCAAATAATATCGAGTTTCGATTCTTCCGCACATTCCAGATAATCCAAGGTATCGAGAATCTAAGCGTTGCATCAATAGTTGATTGTTCTATTGTGTTCAGCAAGAAATCAATATTTTTTCTGTTGATTCCATGAAGCCATCACAGGGCAAAGGCACTTTTGCCAACTCCGGGATCTGTTGTGCGGCATCACATAGAAACAGAACATGGGAGATTTTTTCTGCTTAGTGAGTACATATCCTATAGGATGAGTCGACGCTCAGACCATGGCTTTGAAGGCGATCAGCCACCGCCAAAGCTCCCGAGACTACTCGCCACCAGAAGAACTTTATTTTTGGTTCCGTATTCATCTTCCATATCCTTTATTTGAGCTCAGTTTGGCCTTGTTCATGAGGAGGGATAGGATCGTGAGAAGGATCGAAACCATTAGAAATCAGCCACTGACCACTCTTAACGGTATATGCAACAATCTTAGTGAAAGCACAAATCATTTTATCGTCAGCATTACCAACCGGTAGTGAGGCTATTATGCTCACATCAAATTCAACAAAAAGCTGAGAGAGAGAGAGAGAGTTAAGGTTCCAGGTAGTTGACGTGAGGAACAAAGAAGAAACAAGCCTCTCGTTATCATCAATATGTTGAAGTGGTATATGACACCTTGGAACTCCATCGAGAATCAATTTTTCTGACCAGATTTTTGTACTTTGTCCATTCCCGATGGACTTGGTCAACCCTAGTAGTAAGAGTTCTTTGCCATGTAATATACTCCTCTAAGTGTACGATAGCTTTTACCACATTCTAAGATACTTGATTTTGCAAAATATCGTTCTTTGTACAAACGCCCAAGTAATGACTCTGACTCATTATGTATCTTTCAAGCATGCTTCGCAAGAAGCTCTTAATTGAAATCCCGAAAGCCAATACCTTTGCAAAGATTCTTCCAAGATACCCAATGAATCTTCCTCTTCTTTTCGTAAGCATTCCACCAAAAGTTTGACGTGGCACTTGTGATCTTTTCACAATGTAGCTTTGTAAGCCGATAACATGACATAGCCTATATCGGTAAGGCCATCGCCATAGACTTTAGGAGTATCTCCTTTCCCCCAAGAGAAAGAGTTTTTGAATACCATCCATTAAGTCGTTTGTTAAGCTTTCTCTGATGAAAGCTAATAGTTTCTGTTTAGAACCACTAAAACATTCCGGTAATCCGAGATAGGAGCCATCGCATCCTTCCTTTTCAATACTTAGAAATTCGGCCAGGAACCGTTTCATATAAGGGTCGATGTTGCTTCCGAAAGTGATAGCCGATTTCTGAAAGTTTATTTATTGGTCGGATGATGCACCATAAAGATGTAAACATTTCAAAAAAAATTTGTGCATTCTTTGAAGGTTGCTTTACAGATAAAAAAGTTGTCGTCCGTTAACAATAAATGTTGAATCGAAGGACACGCCTTAGTAAGTCGCATTCTGGTGATCCTACCTTCACATTCTGCTCGATTCATAACATGTACAAGTGCCTCCGCACATAAGATGAATAAAAAAGGAGAAAGTGGGCCACCTTGTCGGGTGCCTCTTTCGGGTAAGATCAACCCATGATTTTGTCCGTTTAAAAGCACTGTGTACGAGACCGAGTGAACACAAGCCATTATCCCAAAACCCCATTTTTGTTCAAAACCCAAGTGTAGAAGAAGCTCTTCCAAAAAGACCACTCGACTCGATCAAATGCCTTAGACATATTTATTTTAATGGCTATGAAATCATCTTGCATCTCGGGTTTGTTTTGAGGCCATGTATCATTTCATGAGCGATTAAGAGATTGCCCGATATTAAGCGTCCCTCTACAAAAGCTCCTTGTGTCAATGACACTAACTGTGACAAGAAACGTTTCAGCCTGTTGCACAAAATCTTTGAGACGATCTTATACGCTATAGAGCAAAGGCTTATAGGGCGAAGATCGGTCATATGTTTGGGGTTAACCTTCTTGAGGAGAAAGAAAAGTTGGGCGAAGTTCCAATCAAGAGGAATCTCTCCTGTTGTGAAAAAAATTTTGACCTCTTTAATGACTTGAGGACCTGTGATGCTCCAGTACTTCTGGAAGAAGATTCCCGTCATACGTCCGCTCCCGGAGCACTGGTATCGTTGATCGATTTAACGGCTTTGCGAATATATGCGTCTGTAACCTGTTTCACAAGCTCCTCATTCATTCTGCTTGTTACTCTTGGAAGAAAGTCCTGGAAAAGTTCTGTGGGTGAAATCGGTCAGGATGATTTGAAGAGTTTCTGATAATACTCGAACGCAATCTCTCCTTTCTCTGCTTCAGAAATTTTGTTGATCCCCATATGATCAACGAGAGACAAGATATGGTTCTTCATCCTTCTGCTCTTAACTTTTCCATGGAAGAAAGAGGTATTTTTGTCACCTTCCTTTAGCCACGATGTTCTGCTTTTTTGTTTCCAATAAGCTTTCTCTTCCTTCATGGCCTTCTCCAGCTTCTTTTTCAAACCATTCATTATCACCAGATTAGGCCTCTGTTTCGATCCTTCAAAATCCAAACTTTGGTGTAGTTTTACAATTTTCTTTTTAGAGTTTGGTACTTTATGTTTTCTCCATCGAGAAAGCTCTTGTCTATAATCTGATATCCGATTTGAGAGAGTTTTCTCGCCATCACCATTGCTTTTCTTCTAGCCATTACATATAATCTCCTGAATTCTAGGTTGTTTGCACCATCTTTTTTCAAAGCAGAACCGGCCACGGAAACAAGGTTTGGGCTGCTAGATGTCTCTATCGTCCTGTTCGTGTCCATCCTTTTCAGGGACCTAGTGTGTCGGCACTTTCGGCGCAAACATGGAGATTCAAAACCACAGAGACTTTCGAGTCTCGATCGTGGCATTGGTGTTTAAATTGGTAGGCAAGGATCCTTCGACTATCTGCTTGCACTAGAGATAAAGCATATAACTTCTTTATCTTATTGTACTTGTTGGATGTACCGTTATCTTCTCGTGTCTATTGTTGCACTTGCAACTCTATAGTATATTTTGTTACTTTCACCCTTGTAAGACCGGCGGATCATTTTAGTCTCTCCCTAGAGGAGAGTCTTGTACCGCTTTCTTAATGAAAAGGTTCCTGCGAAAAAAAAAATTTTAAGTATATCATATAGCTTTTGTAAATAATAAAACAAAATAGCATATAAATATTAAGTTACTAAATTAGTTTCTGGATTTATTTAAAAATTATAATTTTAAGAAATATCTTTTTCTTACATTTATAATACTAATATTGTAAACGAAATCGCAAACTTTGAAAATGAAAGCGTAATTTCAACTAGCTTCTTAAGTATTTTTTTCTGAAAACGTCATGAAATTGAGTTTTTTTAAATTTTCGAGAGCTTCGGATTCCGATTACGATTCCAAAACGGAAACCGCATGACATACTAAAATTTCGTACTACATAGCTCTTAAATTATTTTCATTCCTTATCTATACTTTAATTAACGAACAACGGGAAACATGACCTTAAATTATTTTTATTCCTTATCTATACTTAATTAACGAACAGTGGGAAAACTTGACCTTATATATACTAGAATGTTAATAGTATAATTAAAGCCTTAACCCGGGAAAAATATGCTTAGGGCTAGGTCATATAATAGGCATGACGAATTGAAGATGATCCGCTAATTAAAATGAAGTTATAACTTAAAAATATTTGCATGAGGAAATCTACATTTCAGTAAAAAATTGTAAGAGCATGATTAATGCGGGTCTTTTAGGGTGGGATTTTTAGGGTCAGTTAAGAGACGGTTTCTTAGTTTTTAACTAAAAAAACTAAGAACCGTCTCTTAAAGTTCTTATTTAAGAGACGGTTCTTAGTTTTTTTAGTTAAAAACTAAGAGACCGTCTTTTAACCTACCCTAAAAACCCAACCTAAGAGATCCGCTTTAATCATGCTCTAAGAAACTTTACGTCAAGCATAAGCGAATGACGGAATAAGCATAGATTAATATCGTTTTCTTGGGTTTGCGTTCTTGTTTCCGTGATCGTTACATATCGTGCATATTGTCCGTCACTCTTTTACCAATATTTTTTCGATAATTAAGAGATTTATTTTTTCCTCGACAAACTAACTCATTTTCCCTTTTTAATAGATAAAAACTCTGACATCATTTTTAACTCGCTAAGTGGAGATGAAAGAGTTTTAAAAAAAAGTTGAACCTCAGGCGGATGAGTTTTATACTTTGAATTCATAGCAAATTTCAGTCATCCATCTATCTCCACTAATATTTCATTTTTTCATCTCATGATTATCCGATAAGATAGTGTTGCGGAGTGAACTTTTTACTGAAAGACAACCACACTATCTTATCCGAAGTTAGAACATTTTGTCGACTTTATTTGGGATAATCGAATCGTCTATCGGATTACCAAATAAATTGTCTAGCTATAGGTTAGAACCTCTAGGTTGAAGTCTGAATTCAGATTTTCTACATATATTTTTGTTTCAAGAGAAGCTGGAATCCGGAATAAGTGTTTTAGCATATGATAGATTAGTTTACCACTCACCACAGCCATGTGAGTACATGTCATTTGTTTACACATAAAAATGTCATATTTCATGACAAATTTCTTTTTGAATTTAATTTTTCATGAAAGAAAACACTCTAAACATATTTCATGATACTAATAATGTCTTGAGCTGAAATTTTATACAAAAACAACTAAATCAGATTTTAAATTTTGATTTCACTCATATCTTTTTCACATACTTGCATGATTTCGTACTGGAGAATATTATTGATCATAGTTTGGAATTTGTCAATTCAATTGACGTCAAGAAAAACAAATAAAATAAACCTTATATAAACTTTTAGCCAACATCTAAACAAATGAATAATTGAGATGCGTTTTTAATATATCTCTGTTTCATACCGATGAATATGTATAAAAAGAAGTGTTCCTGAAAGAGAGATATGTAGAAGCCTCCTTGGTTCAGTTGTTGACCAACAATTAATTAATATTTCTACTTCAGGAAGATAGGGGATCGATTCCCCGAAGATGTGCAATTTATTGCAGATTAATGGAGACATGTTTATAAGAAGTCTTCAGCGTGATGCAAGCGAGGACTGTTCGTGATGCCAACAGATGGAACGGAAAGATTTATCCGATAGAGTATTGTTTTTATAGTTGTTTTTCAAAATTTATAACAACAATAGTAATAATTCAGACGATAATAAAAAAAGAGAAATATAATATTTTAAAATGATGTTATACAAATTGTAGTTGTATATAACAAGCAAGGAAACATTAAAAGTTACATGAGATGTCACGTAAAAGGCAATTCGAGGAATTAAGAAAAAATATTCTCTAAAGAACACGCACCTTCATATTGATCGTTTACAAGGGTAGGTTCCTCCCATGCCCACCCATTTTAAAGTTTGATGTGAACTAATAATGTTAGATTCTTTACCAAAAACAATAATGTTAGATTTTTTTGTTAATAATAATGTTACATTTACACTATATAAATGACGAGTAACATCACAATTATTATCATCATATTCGGTTTGAATAACACCACCACTGGACAGAAGTAAGCCATTGGGTAGCAATGAAGAGACAAGCCTGCGAAGCAAGACCTCCACATGCACGGACCGACAGCGAATAAATAATAAAAGTCTATACCTTATTCTTTGGGGGCTAAAAAGCCTAAAACCCCGTATGTATTACTTTCAGAATATAGCAAAAATTAATTATTTATGTCAGTAGGTTTCTTTCAAAAAAAATAAACAAATTAGACCATACGATGAGGATTAAACTGAAAGTTTTTATATTGGTTCTTTCTTGAAGAAAAAAGGTATGTAAGGCATTGGTGCGGTTCTTGCTTGATCATTTGCTGTCACTTGACCGCCATAGAGTACGATACTGGTTCGATCTAAGAAACCTTGCGGTTAGATTACCAAGTTTTTTTTTTTTGATAATTATATTACCTTATAGGAATGTGGTGGTGATTAGCCATAGTTTATAAGAGTTCTTAGTAGGCTCAAAAAAAATAATTAAAAGCCTTTTAAGAGTCTAAAATTTTAGAGTAAGCATAGTTATGAACGAACCACAGAGCAATCAGAGAAGCAAATTTTTTCTGAATCTTTTTGCAAGCAATATATCTCTCACGTTACTTTCAATTAGCTTGAAAAAAGTTGGAACCATTGTGTACGGGGCATGCCCGACCATATAAAATTTGATGCCTAAAGGAAAAAGGTGAGGGAAAACTTTTTTTCATAAAAAAACAGCAGAGTGCCTTGAACTCAAGTTGTTATAAGAACATAGGTACATACTTATCACTACACTACAAGTCAAATCTTGTCAAATTGTGATGCCCATAAAATATATAAGAAAATTGGCGCCTAAAGATGAAACTTTGACCACTTCACCCAAGGGTCGGTTGTGAGATCCTTGCTCATTTTCCTTAGCAGTTTGCATTTTTAGTTCGATTTTTAGACAATTCTTTCGTTTTAAGTTAAGCTATTCACAGAAACACAACTTAACTCAAATTCTTAGCATAAACAGTGAGGTTCCGGATAACATAGTCAATTTGCTAATAAGCTATTACAATGTAAATCCGACCAACTACCCATTGAAAGTACTAAGTAAAATCCATTCATCCTTCACTTCCAACCATGGTCCGCGTGCTGCTCAACAGAATCATCTTGGCTAGAATCAGAACCTGCTTCACACAGAATGCATCAACAAAGAATTGTTGAGTGAGATCAGTCATCCCGTCCCACCAGCCATGCATAGAATCAATCAGTTTAATCAGTTCATTCATCCAGTTAATTCACTTTACGAATTTACACTTAGTTCCAGTTTTAATAATGTAAATTCGGCCATCAGCCTTAGCAGATAATAATGAATTTGACCAACGACCCTTATTAGCAGATTACTCGGCCATCGGCCATAAGAACAGTGAATACTCGGCCATCGACCATCAATCAAGCATTCACGGCCATGCGGCCTTCACAAAAACCTATGTAAGGCTAAAGTCACGAACTCACCTTTGCCTTAGAGTCAAATGATCGGTTCAGATGTTCGCAGACAGTCTTGTCCGTCAGTTCCGCAGTCAGTCACCTTCACCAGTCAATCGGCCCAGTCCGAACGTTTTTCTCCTAGCCAATCGCCTTAAAATCGCCCTCTGTTTCTTTCTAAGTTCTTTTTCGTGTGAAATGCGAGAGAAAACCATATGTTTTTATTTAAGGCACGAAACTCAGCGTTTTGGCCCACGAGAAACCGTCCATGCGCGTCCATCCTTGGGATCAACCGTTCCCGCTCAAAATACTTAGGAAAATTCACATTTCCGCGTGGAAACTGTCAAGTAACCGTTTCCGCCAATTCTTTGGGCGAAATATGGCTAAGTCCCAGCGAGCTTCCTAATCTGGATCCGATGGGAATAACTGCCTTGTCCGATCCAGACAGTCCTTGTATGATTCCGACCATCCTTGTTTGATCCGACCAGTCCAACTGCTAAGTCTGTACTAGCTAACTCAGTTCAGCTCAACTACCCAGTTCAGTCAGCTCAGTTCAACGGTCCAACTCAATCCTTCCTTAGGCACACTTGGCTCGGCTGGACCAGTCCATCCAGCTCAGTTCAGCCCGCCGATCAGATCAGTTCCCTTAAACTTTATTTTCTTGACCGGATCCCACACTTGACCAATCCATTCGATCATCTCCATGATTCGATCCAATTTTTCCCCTTGATCTCAAACTTGATAAGTGACTCATGGTCCATCCATGATCGAGTAGGTATGCTTAAACATGGTCCATCCACGGCCAAGTCCAAGGGTCCATCCAATCCAATTATACCCACCCCTTATATAGCATAACAACCATTTTATGGTATGCCACCAGTATACATTACAGGTGTATGAGGAGTCACTGAACCACTCCTGGTCCAGTTTTCTCAATACTTAGCCGAATTCTCCTGTCTTTCTTTCCAGATTATGCATCTTTCATAGACTGATCTTTAGTCTTATTCTGATTTTCCGAACACGGGTGTTACAAGTCTCCCCCCTTTGGATTAGACTCGTCCTCGAGTCTTAGTCTTTTTGAACTCTTCTTTCTGTTTTCAAACCACTTAGGAAATTCAACTTTCATTCTCTCTTCTGGTTCCCAAGTAACCTCTTCCACTCCATAACAATCCCAAATTACTTGGATCATTTTTATTTTCCTTCTCCTTTCCGCCTTAACCTTTCTGTCCACAACTCGGATTGGTCTTCCTTCAACAGTTAAGTTTTCCTTTAAGTCTGATGGTGGTTCAAAAACCACTTTGAGCCTTTCAGAGATGATTTTCCTTAGCATCGAAACGTGAAAAACGTTATGAAAAGCGGCCATAGATTATGGCAACTCCAGCATATAAGCCACCTTTCCAACTCTTTCCAGGATCTTGAACGGACCCATATATCTTAGACTTAACTTAGTATACTGAGCCGCCCATTCCTTGCCTTTGTAAATCACTGTTTTCAGATAGACTAAGTCTCCATCTCTTTCCTTCTCTTATCTGCGTAACTTTTTTGTCTGTCTTGTGACTCTTTCATCTTAACTTTCAGGATTCTGATTCTTTCCGTTGTCTCTTGAACAAAGTTCCTTCCATAGAAACTGCATTCACCCACTTGTGTCCAACACAAAGGTGTTCTGCAAGGTCGCCCATACAAGGCTTCGTATGGCGATATTTCAATACTTGCTTGATAACTATTTTTGTAGGCGAATTTTGCCAAGTGAAGATACTCTTCCCATTTGCCACCCCAGTCTAGAACACAAGCCCTTATTAAATCCTCAAGTGTCTGGATTATTCTTTCCGATTGTCCATCTGTCTGCGGATGGTAAGTTGTACTCATGTTCACTCTAGTCTCAAACTTGTTCTGAAGTGCCTTCCAGAACTGAGAGTAAAACTTTGAATACCGATCAGAAACAATACTTGTCGGTGCTCCATGCAACCTGACAATCTCTTGTACATACTTTTCAGTCAACACCTCCGCATTATCCTTCTTATTCACTGCCACAAAATGAGCCGACTTGGTCAGTCTGTCCACTATTACCCAGATCGCATCCTTCTTATTACACATTGGCAGACTAGTCACGAATTCCATTGTGATCATGTCCGACTTCCACTCTGGAATCGGTAGACTCTGCAATAGCCCACTCGGAACCTGATGTTCTGCCTTAACCAGCTAACAAGTAGGACACCCCGCTGCCCATGCAGCCACATCCTTTTTCACTCCAACCCAATGATAGTACCTCTTCAGATCCTGATACATCTTTTTCGAACCTGGATGTATGGAGAACTTGGACTGATGTGCTTCCTTATGTATTGCTTCCCTTAGATCTTTTACATTGGAAACACACACCCGTCCGTTCACTAGAATTGTCCCTCGTGAGCAGATCAGCTTGATAAGCAGCTCATAAGCCCAAAGGCTCCAGATTATCTGACAATGCCGCTAGCCGCAAAGTCCCAACCATTCCAACCAATTCTTCCATGTCCTTCTCAGAATTAACAAACGCCCTCTTTCGGCTTTGGGCATCAGCCATAGTGTTAGCTTTACCAGGATGGTAAGCTATATCCAGATCGTAGTCAGCGACCATTTCCATCCATCTCCGCTGCCTAAGGTTTAGCTCTAGTTGAGTGAAGATGTACTTCAAACTCTTATGATCAGTGAATACTTGGACATTCCCACCATAAAGATAAGATCTCCAAATCTTCAAAGCAAACACTTCTGCCACCATCTCAAGGTCATGAGTCGGATAATTGCACTCATGCTTCCTTAACTGCCTTGATACATCGGCAATGACCTTTCCTTCCTGCATCAGTACACAACCCAATCCAGTTCGTGTTGCATCTGTGTACACCACATAAGGTACCTCTGGTCTCGGCAACTCAACGATCGGAGCGCTTGTAAGCATCTTCTTTAGCCTACAGAAACACTTCTCACAGTCGTCTGACCAGGTAAAGGAGACGTCCTTCCCAGTCAGTCTAGTTATTGGCTGAGCCATGCTTGCAAAACCCTTCATAAACCTTTTGTAGTATCCTGCCAACCCAAGGAAACTCCTTGTTTTTTAGGCATTTTGTGGCCTTGGCCATTCTGCAATTGCCTTGATCTTTTTAGGGTCCATAGATATTCCCTTATCTGAGACAACATGGCCTAGGAACCTAATTTCCCTTTGCCAAAAACTGGATTTGCTCAGCTTAGCAAGTGGTTTGTGTTCCCGAAGTCTTTCCATCACAGTTCTCAGATGGTCCTCATCCTCTTCTCGAGTCTTTGAGTAGACCAATATGTCATCTATGAAGATGATCACTGATTCATCCAGACAGTCTCTAAAGACATTGTTCATCATCTTCATGAATATCTCTGGAGCATTTGTTAAACCGAAGGGCATCACCACAAACTCATAGCGCCCATACCTTGTCCGAAAGACCGTCTTTCGGACATCCGATTCTGCTACCGGAATCTGATAATATCTAGAGGCCAAATCAATCTTTGAGAACCAAGTAGCACCTCTGAGTTGGTCCAACAACTCATTAATCCAAGGCAGAAGGTACTTGTTCTTCACTGTCACTCTGTTCAATCCTCGGTAATCAATGCATAGTCTGAAGCTACCATCTTTCTTTTTCACAAAAAGTACCGGTGCATCCCAAGGTGAACTGCTTGGCATGATGAATCCTTTTTCCAGCAGCTCACTCAACCGCTTCTTCAGCTCAGCCATCTCTGTTGGAGCCATTCGATATGGTGCCTTAGAGACTGGAGCTGTTCCAGGTTCCAGCTCAATAGTAAAGGGGTCTGACCTTCCTAGTGGTATTCCAGACAGTGGTTGGAACACATCCTCAAAGTCTTTTACCATCGTAATATCTTTCAGTTCAGCATCTGGACCAACTTCCGCAGCAGTGATTGTGGCTAAGTAAGCTTCATAACCCTTCTCAATCATTCTTTTCGCTTGCATCGATGAGATCACCAAGTTTCCAGTAATCAGTCTTATTTCTTGATAACTCAGGATTCCTTCAGCAGTCTCAAACCAAACACGTCCTCGGCGATAGTCCAGATGGGAATTGTACCTTCCCAGCCAGTCCATTCCAAGGATCACATCATAGTCTGCCACTGGAAAAATCACCAAGTCTGTCGGCATGTTCTTTCCACAGATCAGAATCGAGACATCTCGGATAATCCCTTCAGTATGCATGGTCTGTTCACCAGCTGCCTTAACCAATATGAAATTCTTCCCAGGTTCCTTCTGGAAACATCCTGCCTTAGCCATCTCAAGGCTTACAAAACAATGAGTAGCCCCGATGTCAAACATGACATAGGTTGCCACTCCACCCATGAACAGGGTCCCTACACATCCACCTAGAATGTTAAGAACCCACCCCACTCAAGCAAACATTTCACACAGAAAATTGAAAGAGTAAGGGTGCAGGACTAACCAGTGATCGGACGTGAAGTGCTTGGGTCATTAGCTCCTTGTCCCATCGCATACACTCTTGGCATGATTTTCTGTCTCTTTGGCAGCGATGGCAGTTCATCATTTGCCTATTTCCCTGACTGCCCCAACTTAGGACACTGTAACTTAAAGTGATCAGCTTCTCCACAGTTGTAGCATGTCTTAGTTGCTACACTTCTTCCCTGATCTTTCACCCTTTGTTCCTGTTCTGGGCACTCTCGGAACTTATGTTTTAGGCTTCCACAATGGTGGCAAGCTCCTGTTACAGCTCGACACACTCCTCCATGCATATTTCCACAGGTTGGACATGCATTGCGTCCTCCATTTTGCTTACCAGAACCAGCAGTCTAGGTCTACTGAAACTTCCTTTTATTTCCAGAAGCATTCCCGCCCTGATTCTTATGACCAGTCCTAGTCTGTATCTTGTTCTCCTTTTTAATCCCACTTTCTAACAGAGCTTCTTTCTCCACTAGTTCAGAAATTGAAGCATAGTTCCGAACTAAGCAGCGGTTGCGAAGATCAATTCTTAATCCACGCATGAACCTTCTGACTTGAACTTTCTCATCATGAAGTTCTTTTCCACCATAGATCTTAAGATTGTTGAACTTAGTCTCATATTGCCTCACAGTCATGCTACCTTGTTCCAAATCCAGGAACTCAGCTTCCAGCTTATCAAAAGCTTCTGGTGGAAAGTATTTGGATCGAAGAGTTCATTGAATGTCTCCCAAGTACAATTCTGATACTCTCTCTTAGATGCCACACCCTTCCACCAAGTATGAGCATCAAATTCTAGATAATAGACTGTTATGTCCTTCTTATAATTCTCTGGGCAATGAATGGAGTTGAAGTTTCTTTCCAGCCTATCAACCCACTCATCTGCCTCAATCACATTCGCACCACCAGCGAAGAGCTTTGTTCCTAGTCTCTGCATATGATCCATCACCTTAAGGTAGGATGGTATCCTCGGCTCTGGAGCATCCTCCACATTCACCACAACGGTCTCATTAGCAACATGCACTGTAACAAGTGCCAGTGCCATAGGCGCGGGTGCAACAGCCGAAAGCCTTTCCAGCACTTGAGCAAGCGTCATCAGCACAACTTGCAGACCCATAGGGCTAGTGTTAGCCGCATCCTCCACTGCTGCCTTCACATTTCTCGCAGCAGCATATGCAGTAGCATCAAATTCAGCATGATTCATTGTCGGATCAGTTCCTATTCCAGTGCTAGTCTCAGTAACAATACTAGTCTGCTCAACACGAGTCTCGAGTTGACCACCCACTGCTCTGGTCGGATAACCTCTAGAAGTCCCTTCACTTTCATTGGGAGCAGTTTGCTTTCTTCTTCCACTTTTAGCCATCTACACGGTTCAAATCAGTTAACTAAGTTAGTCTTTACACTAACTTGGTTCCACACAGAATGCAGTCTTACCGCGATATCTTGGCTTGGAAGGATGGATTTCTGCCCCATTAATCCACTATGCTAAAGACTCTGTCCTAGAATCGACAACACTATGATACCAACTTGTGAGACCCTTGCTTATTTTCCTTAACAGTTTGCATTTTTAGTTCGATTTTTAAACAAGTCTTTTCGTTTTAACTTAAGCTATTTATCACAAAAAAAACAACTTAACTCAAATTCTTAGCATAAACAGTGAGGTTCTGAACTACAAAGTCAGTTTGGTAATAAGCTATTACAATGTAAATCCGACCAACTACCGATTGAAAATACTAAGTAAAATCCATCCATCCTTCACTTCCAACCATGGTCTGCGTGCTGCTCAACAGATTCATCTTGGTCAGAATCAGAACATGCATTCACACAAAATGCATCAGCAAAGAATTGCTAAGTGAGATCGGTCATCCCGTCCCACCAGCCATGCATAGAATCAACCAGTTTAATCAGTTCATTTATCCAGTTAATTCACTTTACGAATTTACACTTCGTTCCAGTTTTAATCATGTAGATTTGGCAATCACCCTTAGCAATTATAATGAATTTGGCCAACGACCCTTATTAGCAGATTACTCGGCCATCGGCCATCGGCCATAAGAACATTGAATACTCGGCCATCGACCATCAATCAAGTATTCATGGCCATGCAGTCTTCACAAAAACCTATGTAAGGCTAAAGTCACGAACTCACCTTTGCCTTAGAGTCAAATGATCGGTTTAGATGTTCGTAGACAGTCTTGTCTGTCAGTTCCGCAGTTAGTCGCCTTCATTAGTCAGTCGGCCCAGTCAAAACGTTTCTCTCCAAGCCAATCGCCTTAAAATCGCTCTCTGTTTCTTTCTAAGTTCTTTTTCGTGTGAAATGCGAGAGAAAACCATCTATTTTTATTTAAGGCACGAAACTCAGCGTTTTGGCCCACGAGAAACCGTCCATAACCGTCCATGCGCGTCCATCCTTGGGAATAACCATTCCTGCTGAAAATACTTAGGCAAATTCACATTTCCGCGTGAAAACTGCCAAGTAACCATTTCCGCCAATTCTTTGGGTGAAATATGCCCAGTGAGCTTCCTGGTCTGGATCCGATAGGAATAACTGCCTTGTCCGATCCAGACAGTCCTTGTCTGAATCAAACCATCCCTGTCTGATCCGACCAATCCAACTGTTAAGTCCGTACTAGCTAGCTCAGTTCAGCTCAACTACCCAATTCAGTCAGCTCAGTTCAACGGTCCAACTCAATCCTTCCTTAGGCACATTTGGCTCGACTAAACCAGTCCATCCAACTCAGTTCAGTTCGCCGATCAGATATGTTCCCTTAAACTCGATTTTCTTGACTGGATCCCACACTTGACCAAGCCATTCGATCATCTCCTTGATCTTGGCTAAGTCTTCATTTGGATTCCCCTTGACTGATTCAGCCCGATCAGAACGATCCTCGATTCGATCCAATCTTTCCCTTTGATCTTAAACCGGACAAGTGACTCATGGTCCATCCATGATCGAGTGGGTATGCTTAGCCATGGTTCATCCACGGCCAAGTCCAAGGGTCCATCCATTCCAACTATACCCACCCCCTTATATAGCATAACGACCATTTTCTGGTCTGCCACCAGTATACATTACAGGTGTATGAGTCACTGAACCACTCCTGGTCCAGTTTTCTCAATACTTAGCCGAATTTTCCTGTCTTTCTTTCCAATTTTCCTGTCTTTCTTTCCAGTTTATGCATCTTTCATGGACTGATCCTTAGTCTTATTCTGATTTTCCAAACACGGGTGTTACACCTGCGGACGAGCCTGAGTGGAGTGGAAGATTTCTCTCCCGCTAGATATGGTAAATCGTTGAATGTGCTACAAGTTTCTTTAGAATTGATGACATACCATTGGTTAAATCTATCAGCCATGAGATGAGAGTATCCCAATCAGAAAATAGAGCCGATTTTTGACCAAGACGCAACAAAGCTTTTTCCCAAATATTTCCACATAAGAACAATGAAGAAACAAGTGATTTTTTTACAATCTCAGTTTCACAAAGTGTGCAAAGAGAAGAAACAGATAAGCCCCAATACATTAGCTTGCATTGAAGAGGCAACCGATTGTAATTGCAGGTCCAAAAAGTGAAGCAATGATTTGGGATCCCAATGTTGAACAAAGACGGCTTTTGACAAGTGTTTCTTATCAGCCTTTGGTCTGAGAATTTCCTAGGTATGCTTTGTCGAGAACAAAAGTCGTTTTCCTTCCATCGAAAATACTACAGCTAAACCCGAACATGAAATTCAAAATAACTTAAAAATCTAAAAATTATGAACCTAAACCCGAACACGGAACTCGAAATAACCGAAAATGGAAAAACTCGAACCTAAACCCGAAAGCCCTAAATATTAGAACTAAGTTCGAAATAATTTCGAGTGTATCCAAGTTTTTCTTAAGTTATAAACCCGATTCGAACCCGAATATACTCTAGACTCAAATCATAAAATCAATATATAAAATTTTAAAAATATCCGCGCAAATCAAGTTAGATTCATTAGAACGATATCTTAGACTTACAAAAATCGTGCACTATATATCAAATCCAAAATCTCTCTTGACGAATACTCACATTAACAGATTCACTTATTTGTAAACATTAAGTAACTGATAAGGTTGGTGGGACTCAGTGGCCGACCCACTTGAAAAAGAGGGTGTCAACCCGGTGTCATATAATGCATCCAACTACAGAATTCACAACTTAAGCTTTTTTTTGATAATTAATTTAAGCTTAACTAAGAATAAATCGTTGGGAGCTCAGAGGGAGGTACAAAAAAGTTACTAGATCACAATTTATCCACGAGTTATGAACTAACTTAACCCTTATTTACACACAAAATAAAACTGCAAATAAGTTTACCTATTTACCGACCATTTTTACTCTTCATATCAAACCTTTTTTGGAACTGTGTTTCAAAATCTGATGTCGGTTTAATTATTTTTTAGCTTCTTTGTTCAAATAACCATATAATAGTTTATTATATTTGAGTATCTTTGTTTAGAGTACCATATTGTTTTCATCAACCAAAAAGTAGAACCATATTACCAAAAAGGAGGCCGAGTCTTTCACTGATTCGCTTCTGAATCTATCTGTTGGAGTAGAGTCATAGTTTAAAGGGCAAATTGTTGGAGTAAAATAAATCATCTCCAACATCAAAGATCCAAGCCACGTTCTAAGCAACGATTGAACCAACAAACTAAGCAAGGAATTGAAGCAGCATCAAGGGAAATACTACCAAGGATTACGACAAGACCGACTACCCGACCAAGGGACATATCAGTGGTGAAAACTGAAAGATTCCTCTTTTATTCTTCTAGATATTCACGATGGCTGTTGTAATGTCCTGACTGTAGGATCCGGTCCAGTTTGATTTTTGTTTTAAGGAAAAACCCAAAAGCCCATTAAGCAAACCCTAAGCTATCCTATTTAATCCCTCAAGTCATCAAACCCTAAAAGCTTCTTCATTGTTTTCCTTGTGCCATCGCAGAGAGAGAGAAGCTAGAGAGAAGAAGAGAAGAGAAGAAGATGGTACATGCAGTCTTTGGAGGCAGAACAGACACGCTGTGGGAGAACAGCAGAACGGCCGACCAAATCATCTAGAATCGATCTGAATTTTCTACAGTAAGTGCTCCTCTCTTAGATCTATCACCTCCATCAAACGGTTCATCATTTGGAGTCTTATTCTGAAAGTTATGGTTGTTTTCCCGAGGGGTATCGGTGCAGATCGGATCTGCGACCAGTCAGAAAGAAGAGGACGATCGGCTATCCAAACGGTGGCCGATCGAGGCGAAACTTGGGTGTGGCTATAGGACATCTAGGGCTTCAATCTGAACGGTCGGATCTCATAGTTAACGGTTATTTTCAGAGTTATGCCTTCGTTTCTAAGTGACTGCGAATCTGTCATATTTCCAGATCTGTTCAGTTTTGGTGTAAAGGATGTTTGGTTGATCTAGAGATAGTTTCTTCGGCTAATCTTCTGTGGAAACGTTGTAGACACTCATATCTATCCACTGATAAAAGGAAAACCGGGTTCAGATCTATATGAAGGGAGAAGGGTGCCTCCAAAGTTGATGTTGCGAATATGTCCACCGCAAGAGAGCTGAGTTCGGCGGTGATTTTCTGCAAGTGGCTAAGGTGAGGGCGTATTCTAAATTACCTAGTTTGGATCCTAGGTTTGGATGATAGTCTAGGGTTAAACCAGCCAATGACGNTATGTGATTGTTTGATGAGAACCTAGAACTGTTTAACCAAAGGACTAGGGTAATATGGCATTG
>OVAN01001830.1:0-37626 GCA_900406275.1 Anastatica hierochuntica
TATATATATATATATATATATACACCTTCTGCTGCAGTATTATTTGTTATAATTCTTCTAGTGAAACATATATCTAAGGAGTTTACACAAAACCAACAAGTTACATGGGCTTAAAAAAATTTCAAGGAAAAAGTCAAAATTCTCAAGAATGAAAAACATACTATTCGTAATCTATTGACATGTATAGTTTAAGTTATGTATGTAAAAAATTGAAAACGTTGAATTAAAGTTTGCGATCCACTTTAGACCAAGTTAGAAAAGGTGTAATGGTCAAAGATATAAAAATTTATGGATACTAAAATATAGCAAGAGTTTTATTAGAAAAAAAAGGTGTGTATTGTGGCTAAAAAGGATATTTACATATAAGGGCAATGTCAAATTTATGGTGTTATAAAATTTCCGGATTGTAGAGGAGAAAACAATTAAGAAAAATGCACAAATTTACCATAGTAACTATGGATAAGAAAAAAAATACAAAAATGTTTGTGGTGGAGACAAATTGTAGGAACATTTTCTATAGTAACTTAACTGAACTTCTCTTCTTTTTCTCTTATGTAATCTCTTGATAAAGTTCTCTTCCGGTGAAAAAAACCTAAATTTTCTTTTCTTCTAGGATGATATCGGCCATCTAATGTCTTAGACTTTTGGATGCTAAGACCATCTCTAATAGTTAGATATTCACTTAGTATCTAAAACAATTTTTTAACTAAAAAATTAATTCGCAGGTCCCACAGAGCATCTAAAATTACACACAACTCTTTTAGATACGGTTTCAAAAGTCTCTAAAATTAGATGCAATTTTTAACTTTTTGGGATATTTCTGATTTTAATAATAAAATGGATACTCACTTAGAAACTCCAATGAATACCCATTGGAGGTGCTCTAATGGACAAGAAATCAATCGTGAGCTTCCTGAGTACTTGAAGAACTAGAATACGATAATTTATCTTTTTTTGTTGTTATTATTATTTTTATATAAAAATCATTTGTTATTATTGCTCATTTTTAGATTATGGGTTGTTGGCATATTGTTTATATGGATTGAAGCTTTTCTACCTATATTATTTGTATTATTGAAGAGTTCAAACTCTAATAAAGTTGAGGAAATAGAATATGTATGAATTTTCACACCTAGCTAAAGTTGGGAGAGACACTAGTTGTTCTCCCGGTAATCGACGTTACCTATTTGAGTAAGTAGATTACCGGGAGAACAACTAGTGTCTCTCCCAATTTTAGCTAGGTGTGAAAATTCATACATATTCTATTTCCTCAACTTTATTAGAGTTTGAACTCTTCAATAATACAAATAATATAGGTAGAAAAGCTTCNATAAAATGCCTTAGTAGTTGTTCAAAGATTAAGACAGACTCAACATTTATTTTTAGTTGAGCTTAATTGTTGGTTTGATACTTTATGGAGATTGTTGGTTTGATACTCAATTGAAATTTAATCAAACTGGTTTTTTAAGACACGAACTTCCTTTTAGTATTGTCTACTAAGGCGGACCAAGCTTGTAGATGGGTGGTGCAGTGCTCCATACTAAAAATAATAATTTTCTTATGAGGTAGTTATAGTATATGGGTCTTGCTAGGATAGTTGGTTACTTTCAACTTCTACTTTCAAATTTATCAAAAGATTCAGTACATAGTTTTTTCGACCTCTAGATGAGATTCAATCCAAAAAAGCATAACAGAATACAACCTAGGAGCATCTATCTCTAAGGAGAGAGCTTCACTGGCTATTCTGTCAGCTACCATATTACTCTCTTTTGGCTTGAAACTAAGTTTGAAAGCCTCTAATAATGATAGTCCATGAAGTATGTCTTGACATCTTGGAAGTAAGACTGGCCAATAATCTGGTTGTGTCAGCATTTTGATTATGACCTGTGAATCTGACTCGAAGATGATCTTCGTGAAACCAAGCCTAATAGTACTCGAGATACCCCATCGTAAAGCTTCGACCTCTGTTTCGAGGGCACTCTCTGTTTTTCCTATTGCCTTTGCTCCAATCCAACTTGCATTGCCATACGAGTCACGGAGGACCCAACCCAATCCACATTGGTTTCCTTGTTTTGGATGCCCTCCATCCACATTGGATCCCCACTTCTTTCTTATTTTAATTTTTATATATTTTCTCATTTTTTATTATATATCCATATTTCTTTTTGGTGTTGTCTAATTCTAATATTTCGACTATTTTAAAATGTTCCTTTTAATTTGTTGCATTTAAATTTTGTTGACGTCCTTTTTTTCTACTTTTTTTTTAACAAAAGAATTTATTCTGTTTCTATATATATATATACATATATATATTATTAACAAATAAATATAGTATTCATTACATCTACTAAATTTTGTCTTATTATTTTAGTTTATAAATATTTTTGAATTTATTTCTAGTAAATCTATTATAAATTATCTAAAAATTATATTCTTATATATGTTGAAAGGTATTAAATCGCTTAGAAAGACTTTTAACAAATTAACGGCCAATTTATAATGTTTTTCGTAAAGAAAAATAATAATTTCATTATAGATTACTATTCGTATTTTTTATTCTATTAAAAGTTTTAACTTTATGCCCCATACAAATTTTTTTGGTCTAGAACCGCCCCTGTTTGCCTATATTTATTAATTTTAATAATATAATACAAGGTTTCATATAAGTTATTGAAAATTAGAAATATCACATACAAAACCATTAACAATTTTGTTTCCTTTTTTAATACGTGACTTTAATAATGCAAATTAATTTTGATTTATATATAGTAAAATTGTTATTTATCATTTTTTATATCAAAATAAACAAAAACTTAATCTTTAATAGAAAAAAAATATGTTAAAAAAAAACAAAATAATAATATCGGCCACCGAGAGTTAATTATAGAAAATTTTTACCAACAGCGACGCATCAACACCGCAAATTCGTTTGTTCATCCTTCTTCTCCGCCGCATCGTCTCCGATGAAATTCTTCTCAGAAAAGCTTCCTTCCTTTACATTCTTCCACTCACCACCATCCTCGCTTTCTCTTTCTCGCATCCTTTAGCTTCACTTGAGTTTCGCTTTTGTTCTTCATTCTCTGCATCGATCCCAAAAACTAAAACCTAGAGATCAATCAATCGTTCGATTCTTAGCTGATTTCTCTAACTTACAAGCCCTAATTTGATTTCTCTTATGGCATTGATGGAGAAGAATGGTTCTACGATTCGAAATTTGTTGCTATGTTTATTCATCGTCACAACCATTCTCTTTGTTCTCTCTTGTTACTTTGTTTTGCGTTCGACAACTCACAATCGCTTCCTTAGCTCCAAATCATTTGTGGATGATGCGACTGTGAAAGAGGTAAATAGTAGATGCACTAAGGGTGAGAAAGTAATGGCTCCTCTTAAGGTTTACATGTACAATATGGATCCTGAGTTTCATTTCGGATTGTTAGATTGGAAACCGATAGAGAAGAATAGTGTATGGCCTGATGTTCATAAGTTTATACCGCCTTATCCTGGAGGATTGAATTTGCAACATAGTATCGAGTATTGGCTTACATTGGATCTACTTGCTTCGGAATATTCGAATGCTCAAAGGGGTATTGCTGCGAAACGGGTTTATAATTCCACTGAAGCTGATGTTATCTTTGTGCCCTTTTTCTCTTCGTTGAGTTATAATCGATTCTCTAAGGTGAATCCTCATCAGAAAACTAGTAGGAACAAGGATTTGCAAAGGAAGTTGGTTACTTTCTTAACTGCTCAAGAGGAGTGGAAGAGATCGGGAGGTATGGATCATTTGATTCTTGCTCATCATCCGAATAGTATGTTGGATGCTAGAAACAAGCTGTTTCCTGCTATGTTTATACTCTCTGACTTTGGAAGGTATCCTCCAACCGTGGCTAATGTCGAGAAAGATATCATTGCTCCTTATAAGCATGTCATCAAAGCATATGAAAACGATACTTCCGGTTTCGATAGTAGGCCGATTCTGCTTTACTTTCAGGGTGCTATCTACAGGAAAGATGTGAGTGTGTGCTTTTCCTTTCATTGCTATATGTTTTCCTCTGTGTATATGAAACGTTAAATATGGTTTTTGATTCAATATCTCAGGGGGGGTTTGTGCGTCAGGAGTTATTCTACCTCTTGCAAGACGAGAAAGATGTGCATTTCTCGTTTGGGAGTGTGAGAAACGGAGGCATAAACAAAGCAAGTGAGGGAATGCACAACTCCAAGTTCTGTCTCAACATTGCGGGCGATACTCCTTCATCAAACCGTCTCTTTGACGCCATTGCTAGTCACTGCGTACCTGTTATTATCAGTGATGATATTGAGCTTCCGTTTGAGGACGTAATTGACTACTCTGAGTTCTCGGTGTTTGTTCGCACCGCTGATGCCTTGAAAGAGAACTTTCTGGTTAACTTAATAAGAGGGATACGCAAAGACGAATGGACACGAATGTGGAAGAAGTTGAAGGAAGTGGAGAAATTCTACGAGTTCCATTTTCCTTCGCAGGCCGATGATGCAGTCCAAATGATATGGCAAGCGATTGCACGCAAAGTTCCGGGTGTTAAAATGAGGATTCATAAGTCAAGAAGGTACTCTGGATCAGCTTCTGAGACATGGAAAGAATTAAGATGGTCATTGATACCAAGAAGTTTCTGGTAATATCAAATTGTTTTTTGTGTAGAGAGATGTTTATGTTGGATCAATATGATTTTGTGAACCTTTTTTGCCTCTAAATCATAGGTTATATAGACAGAGAGAGAGAGAGAGAGACAAGTCTTGGTTCTAATTTTTCTCTAAAGAAACATAATAATAATGTTGAAATGTTGATTTTGTAATTGTTCATTGTGATCTTCTTTGAAAACAGTTTTGATTCTATTACTAGTAGGTAGCCATTGAAGACCAATAAACCAAGCAGGCAAATGCTGGTTATCAAATTCTAAAACCGAATGTATCCAAACCGAAACCCGACGCCCACAAGCGAGTATTACGAAATCTCTATATTATTATTTGGGAAGTACGTTTTGATAAATAACCTTTAGTTTGTAAGAAATTACATCAAATGCCATTGAAAAATATGTAATAAAAAAGCAAATTAAATCATCTAACTAATTAAAAGGAACTAATCTTTGCTTTTTAGACTATCCACCTAAGCATTTTTTGATGTCCTTATTGAATGCCACGTAAGCTCCTTAATTGCATATGCTCATATTAACTTTTTTTCATTGGAATTTATGTTTGTTGCATAAGAATTTCCTTTACCGCTAATAATAAAAAAAACTAAATTGATAAGTTATCTCTGAAAAAAGGAAACGTCTCATCTTACAATTACCAAAACTATCTACAGCAGCAAAACCGTTTCTCCTTTTAATGTCACATAATTATTTGATTCTTCTTCCACTGTTATATATGATCTCAATGTCTGCTCAATTTTCTTTCAAATGCTAACAAAACGTGAAAAACCAATTGATTCAAATTTCTTGATTTCAAGCTTACAATTTTTTGTTTCCCTTCTGTTGGGACCTTCAAAAATCTACTGGAAAGAAGGAACCAATTGATATAGAGAAATACATTGCAATCATTATGTGTGCTTTCTAACAAATCCATTGTTAATGTTTTCAGAACTATGGGATATGTTTGAAGGAAGGGATGTGTTTTTGGTGCAAGAGTAGCATGATTCTATTTAAAGATGTGTGGTATGTGATACAATAGTCAAACATTTCATATTTTCTCTACCGCATGGGTTCGATCGACTTTCAAGTGGTCTTTTAAAAAAATTTGAACCCAACCGCAGTTCAATAAAGAAGTAAGGGACATACCACTCTCATTGCTTCAGATACATCGTCATGGGACATAAAGAGACTTACTCTAACAATGAACTCTTGTGTGGTAAATAAAGTGGGTTTTACTATTTTACCTTCTTTTCATTTTGTTTTTGTTTTCATCAGAGATAGATGAAGGAATTGCTAGAGATATTGTACAAGTCAATGGGACACATGGAATTCAATTATTTTGCTCTCTCTCTTACCACTGGCCTGGTACCAACTGTCGTGTAACTTGCCATTGCTAAACGCTTGCTGCGTAAGGTAAGTTCTTCTTTTATGAGATCCATCGATTCATTTGATCTCCAACATCTTTAGATTAGCTTTAAATAACAATTTGGCTTTTCCGATTTTTTTAATTGATCTTACGTGTTTCTTTTCTTAACTTTTTTCCATCAGTTCACCATCCAAAAGTAAGCTTAGTAAATCTTTATTTGAGTTTGATAAATCAATGTGTGTGTTTATGCACCAGATTTTCTCAGTTTTAAATTTCAGGTAAAGGCCTGAAGTTGTTACTTTTACTGTTTCGAATATTCATCTTTTAAATTTCAGGAATTTAGACTTTTCTCCTTATTTTATAGGTTTTAGTCGCTTTTCTCTTAATTTATGAATTTAGCAATGCTACTGTTGTAAGCTCTTAACAAGAGAGTTAATATGATTATGAAAATGTTCTAAGTTTTTTGCTTTTAGCAGTTAAGTAGAAAAGTTGGTCATTATGGTAGAGAAGTATATGTCGAAGGCTACATATTTAATATATACAAACTGGCTTCTAAACAAAAATAATTCCATAAGTATATGAAATAAAATTACAGTTTATCGTATATGCTATATGTTTATGGCGTTCATTTACTACTCTTAAATCAAAGTTATTAAAATAACAATGCATAAATGTAAGTATACGTATAAATGAAAATTTTCCAGATTATCTTGATACTTTAAATTAAAAATGTAAAGAGTATTGACATAATAACTCTTGCAAAGTGAAAAATTATTATAAGACGTTCGGGCTTTTAGCTTTTGGTATGAAGAATATTTTCTGTTTGATATTTTAGTTTACCCGCAAATTGATGATAATCCTTATTGACAGAGTCGTCAAAAGGACAATTCTAAGTTGTAGATTTTTTATCATATTATTTCGACACTTTAGAAAGTTTATGCTTCAACTAATAATATAGAGAAAATGGTGAAATATCTTAGAATATAGAGAATAGGAAAAAGTTTAGAGGAAATCGAAAACAACACAAAAAAAGAAAATAAAATATTTTTTTAAACAAAAAATGAGAATTTAGTAGAAAATTGGTTTTTAAAAACATAATGAGAATTTTTTGAAAAAGAGTAAAACCTCTTATTCAAAACACTTATTAGTTTGTGAAATCACAGTTACATATATTTCAATGATAACCTAGCAAGACTTTCCTTTGATATATGCTTGGAAGTTGATAATTCAAAAGGTAGAATATGTTCATTACAATTATTAGTTAAACACATATATTGATAATTTAACATGATTGTAATATAATTGAAATATTTTAAGAAAAAACCATTTAAGCAAACATCTTCTCTATTTAAAAAATAGAAACAATTTTAATTGATGTAAATTATAAAAGTTTGAATAAAAAATAAAATATGTTAAAAATAGTTTTGCTTATCATAACTAAAAATAGACCAACTACCTCTAATAATTATGAGTGGGGCAACAAAAATCAAATTACAAATAAAAATAAGTAATTTAATCAGTTCAAATAGATAGGTAATTATGATTACCATTAGTAAAAGTATCGTTATAATATTTCTCTTAAAAAATATTATATCAACATTAGACTCTAGATTCTCTCATAAGATAACCAAGCAAAGGGAGAACTGGAACAAGATCACATCTTTATTGGACACATATAAAACTGTCAAACATAATGAGAAAGGTAGAAAGACTGTACATACAAACTAATTTTCAAAGTTTGGCATAAAGACTTAAACCATGAATTTTATGAACTATCAACTGGCAGTGGAATGAAGAGTTCAGTTACCAACATCAAAGCTGAACTAAGGGAGTTAAAGCTGAGTTTGCTAATGGAAATTGAGAAGAGAAAACAAACCGATGCAAATACACTGGCAGAGACTCCCTGAGCAGTTGGCACAGGCGGGTTTGTTCCTTCTATATAGACCCTTCGCCTCCACCAACAACATGAACCGATCAGAAGAATTACGCTGCCAATTCAAGGTTGTTAGGTTTATCTCTGCTTCTCTAGGTAGAGGCATGGCCAAGGCTGAGAGAGAGTTAGAGATGGAATATATGCTTGAAGCTAAGAACTTTAAAATCACACGGGTTTTCTGACCGTCTAAACTACAACGAGGTTGTGGACAAAAAAACGTCCCAACTAAACCAAGAGGTCATAGGTAGAAGAAAATCAGCTTAGTTATTTGATGTCTTCTTTTCTTTTGTATATATCTAAATGATGTTAAACATACATAATTTATTTGTATTGTTCTATTGATATCTATTTGATTTGGGTTTTCAATACGGAAAAAGTGTTATGTTAACAAATCCTAATAGAACTAGGATTTAACCTGCACACAATTAATGATGTGCGAGAGATTATGTTTTATGAATATTTTTTGATAAATTAAATACTAAAATATTTTTAAAATTGTTATATAACTTATATTTGTAAATTTATAGTTACTATTAAACATTTTCGATGTTGGTTAAGGTTTTTAACTCATCGTGAACTTAATCATACAACCATTTTTATAGTAATATCTATCTCAATTAATCTGTTGTAGAGTAAATTAATCTGCTATAGACTAAATCATATTTTCTCTTTTAGAATATTTTTCAATTATAATCATAGAGTAAAAAAACAACGTATAAAGTAAGATATAGTCTAAAAAGAAAGAATTAGCTCCTCTTAAGTAGTATATCCTTGATAAAACATGTCATAAATAAAGCGAACAAAATAGCTCTCATCTGGAAATAAGACATAGACAAATCTCAGCAGCACCACCTAAACGAGACGAGGGAAATAAATAACACAACAATACTAAAAACCAAAATATCGCAAAGATCAATCCGCGCGTAGCGCGGACATAGTCCTAGTATTTATAAAATGGAAAAATCTCATTTTATATTCTCATGATATCTTTTTAGAGAAAATAACCAAAATAATTATATTTATTTTAAAAATAAGTAAACGAATCATTTTTACACTTTTTTTTGTCAACAATATTACTACAAAAAGAATTTATGATTTAGTTCAGATGTAAACTTAGTAAACACCGAAAATATTTATTTTTAGCTATAAATTTATAAATTTAAGTAATGCAATAATTTTAAATTCATTTTTACACTTATTACTTTTAAAATAATATTAAAAAAAATATATTTGAAACAAATATACACTTTTGAATAGAAAATTACTGTATGATTAGTTAGTTATACAATAAGGAAACTCTTAATTTTGAAACAGTAAAAGTATAAATACTAAAAAGCTAAAAAAATTATTTTAATTATATTATACAAATAACTAAGTTTATCTTAAACAATTACTACGAGTTAATTGAGACGAATATTACTACAAAAAGAATTTATGATTTAGTTCACTTCGGATGTAAACTTAATAAACACCGAAAATATATATATATATATATTTTTTTTTTTTTTGCAACCACACATTTATTTTTAACTATAAATTTATAAATTCAAGTAATGCAATAATTTTAAATTAATAAAATACTATTCCTAGTTTATTTACATTTGGGTAAGAAAAAAAAAATGTTTGATGTCTTGTAAACTTATTCGAGTAACCAAACAATCCTTTTCTTTCTCCTCATCGACGTCGACCATTCTCCTCCTGAAAATTCGCCGGCGACGGAAACGATGAATCCACCGGATCAGAAGAACCAAGACAATGTTCTCTCTGTATCTCACTCTCAGGTTTCTTCTCTTCCTCCACAATCGAGCTCGAATCCTAATCCAGACCCAAGTTTGAATCCATTTCCGAGCTCCATCACCAACCCTAGCTTCGAGCAGATCGTCTCCTTCTCAGCTCCAAAGAAGCGAAGGAGAGGCCGATCTCAGCGCTCATCGTCTTCGTTTCACGTCCCTAACGTCGGTGTTCTTCCCGGTAACGGTAATCTCCTATCGTCTTCAGCTTCTTCTTCTGGTAGACTAAACGTAGAGGTCAATGGATCGAATCGTAGTGCGAAACAGTATCCTGGGATTGGTGATGAGATCATCACGATCAATAAGGAAGCTACCACTGAAGCTTTGCTTGCTCTCACGGCTGGGTTTCCTGCTGATTCGCTTACAGAGGAAGAGATTGAGTTCGGTGTGGTGCCTGTTGTTGGAGGAATCGAACAAGTGAATTACATTTTGATTAGGAATCACATTATATCGAAATGGCGAGAAAATGTATCGAGTTGGGTTACGAAAGAGATGTTTCTTGATTCGATTCCTAAACATTGTAGTAGTCTCTTGGATTCGGCTTATAGTTACTTGGTTACACATGGATATATCAATTTCGGTATAGCGCAGGCGATTAAAGATAAGATTCCTGCTCAATCGAGTAAGCCTAGTGTGGTTATAGTTGGTGCTGGATTGTCTGGGTTGGCTGCGGCGAGGCAGTTGCTGAGGTTTGGGTTTAAAGTCACGGTTTTGGAGGGTAGGAAACGGCCTGGTGGGCGGGTTTATACGAAAAAGATGGAAGGTAATAGGGTAGGTGCTGCGGCGGATTTAGGAGGAAGCGTTTTGACTGGAATATTAGGGAATCCTCTAGGTATTATAGCTAGGCAGTTAGGCTCGTCTCTTTATAAGGTGCGAGATAAGTGTCCTCTTTATAGAGTGGATGGTAAACCGGTTGATCCAGATTTGGATATGAAGGTCGAGGCAGCTTTTAACCGGCTTTTAGACAAGGCAAGTAAACTTAGGCAGTTGATGGGTGATGTTTCCATGGATGTTTCCCTTGGGGCGGCACTCGAGACATTCAGGCAGGTTAATGGGGAAACAGATGCTGTGGCTACTGAGGAGATGAGTTTGTTTAATTGGCACCTTGCTAACTTGGAATATGCAAATGCGGGATTAGTTTCTAAGCTCTCTCTTGCATTTTGGGATCAAGATGACCCGTACGATATGGGCGGTGACCACTGCTTTCTTCCTGGAGGAAATGGAAGGTTGGTTCAGGCTTTGGCTGAAAACGTACCAATCATATATGATAAGATGGTTCAAACAATCAGATACGGCGCAGATGGTGTAAAGGTTACTGCTGGAAATCAAGTATATGAGGCTGATATGGTGCTGTGTACGGTTCCTCTTGGTGTCCTTAAAAACGGATCCATAAAATTTTTGCCTGAATTGCCTCAGAGAAAGCTTGATTGCATAAAGAGACTAGGTTTTGGGTTATTGAATAAAGTTGCAATGCTATTTCCGTATGCATTTTGGAGCACAGACCTCGATACCTTTGGACATCTTACTGAAGATCCAAACTGTCGAGGGGAATTCTTTCTGTTCTACAGCTATGCCCCAGTTGCAGGTGGTCCTCTGTTGATCGCATTGGTTGCAGGAGAAGCTGCTCATAAGTTTGAGACAATGCCACCAACAGATGCAGTGACTCGTGTACTTCAGATTCTTAGGGGTAATAGATTTACTACATTTTAATTGACGGTCTAACTAAATTCTTTATGTACCTGTCAGTATCATACATCAGGAGACCTAATCTCCGTTAAATTCAGCTAAAATTTCAACCCTGATATGTAGGTCCAGCACTTTTTAGTTCGAGATTTGTATTTCAGATTTCATGAAGTTGATGCTAATGTAAGCCACACTTTGCATCTTAATCATCTCAGGTATGTATGAACCACAAGGAATTAACGTCCCTGATCCAATTCAAACGGTTTGTACTAGATGGGGCGGGGATCCATTTAGTTTAGGGTCTTACTCAAATGTTGCAGTGGGAGCTTCAGGTGATGACTACGACATATTAGCAGAGAGTGTGGGAGATGGAAGGCTTTTCTTTGCCGGGGAAGCTACGACAAGGCGGTACCCTGCAACCATGCATGGAGCTTTTGTTACTGGTCTGCGAGAAGCTGCAAACATGGCTCAATCTGCAAGGGCCCGAGGCATAAGGAAGAAAATCGATAGGAACCCGTCAAAGAATCCTCACTCTTGTGCTACCCTTCTTGCAGATTTGTTCAGGGACCCTGATCTGGAGTTTGGGGGTTTTTCCATTATCTTTAGTCGAAGGAATCCGGACCCAAAGGCTCCTGCAATTTTGAGGGTAACATTAAGCGAGCCCCGGAAAAGGAATGATGATCCAAAAGCAGATCAGTACTCAAACAAGATACTTTTTCAGCAGCTTCAGTCTCATTTCAATCAACAGCAACAAATTCAAGTATATACGTTATTGAATAGACAACAGGCTCTTGACCTGAGAGAAGTAAGAGGTGGAGATGAAAAGAGACTTTATTATCTATGCGAGACACTTGGAGTGAAATTGGTGGGAAGAAAAGGTCTAGGAACTGGAGCTGATTCCGTCATTGCTTCTATTAAAGCCGAGCGAACAGGCCGCAAGCCACAAACATCATCTCCAGGCACAAAATCTGGTTAGGCTCCATTTTTTCCATTTTGGTTGCGTCATACTTATTGTATAGAACCAGTACTGACATCTTTTCCTTTTCCTCTCTGTTGAGAAGGTATGTTAAAAGTGAAATCCGGTGCATTGAAGCGTAAGCTGATCAGGTAAACTACAAGATCTTACGTGCCATACGCACTCACTTGTTAAAAGAGCATTTCATAGAACTCTTTTTGCTTTTTTGGTGGAACCTTTTTGTTGCACAGAAGGATTAAAGGACCAGTTTCGCTGAATCAAAATAACAACGGTGTCTCGAAGACTATACGATCTGAGTCTTTAGGAAATGGCAAAGCCTCTGACCAACAACCTATGGTAGTAGAGTCGATAGGAAGCAGCAGCATGCAAAAGGACTGCAAGTGGTTAGGCACAGGAGGAGTTGTAACGAGTTCCGGTAAACTCATTCTTCTTAATTTACGTCACTCTTTGGGAGCGTTGTTCCTTTCTCGAAACTCTGATCAATATACATCGATACGCACATGTAGGTATTCCTCCTTACATGGAGAGACGATTAAAAGACAATTGAATGAATGAATGAAACAAATCTCCCACTCAGGACGATACAGGAACTGATGAAGACAAGAACATATTGTAATTTCGGTCTCTGCGACGACCAAACCAAGCCACTTGAGAGATATGACCACCCAGTGCAAAGCTCACTACACTTCTTTCAATTCTTCACAGATGGGAGTCTCATCTTTCTTTGCATTGTGTATTTAAAGTTATAATCAAACAAGTTTTTGTAGAGTGGTCACAAAAATTAATAAAATTACTGGTTATCTCTAATTTAAAGACAATAGATGGATTATTACACATTATCAATAAAAAAAAAACTTGAATCTATTTTTCTTTTCCTTTTAGAATATGTTTTTGGGTACGTTCTTGACGAAGTTGTACAAACCCCTACACATATCTTATGAAATCAAATTACACACACAACTTCCACATTGTTTCTTTGTTTGCTGTTTCTTCAGTTTTTTTCTGTAAGTTAAAAGAAGATGAGATTCACATCTGAGCAACCATATTCTCTCCTCCATCTGTAGTATCAATAGCATCTCCGCGAAGCGAATTCTCCATCCAACTCTTTAGCATACTCAACGCAGCTTTTGGCTGATCCATCGGAACCATGTGTCCCGCATCGTGAACCTGTTCTTATTATTTTGGGTTTAAATCGTTAACCTCTACAAGACAATCAGCAAAACCAAGAAAGGAAGTCTGTTTATGCAAAGTAATGCCGACCTTGAGGAAACTGAGTTGTTCGTAACTCTTTAACGAGCCTGCTTCTTTGCCATCGACCAAAAACGGAACTTCTTTACTCGCTTTAAAGTTCTCTTTCCCTGACCACTCCATCGCATTCACCCACCTTGAATTACCTGCTCCAATTTAAGATATCATAACCGACACTTTTGCTTATCTATTCTAATGCCAAAGAATAACAACTGTATTATGCAAAGCAGATCGATTTTACAGTTCTGTTCTATATATCTCATTGTGAAGCCTGGGGTTGATTATGTACTTCATGGAACTTACCGAGCCAGTTGCAAATGAGATCGTATTCTCCCGCGTATACAAGGAGGTTGATTCCATCTTCCAAAAGCGCGGGGATTCCAACCTCAAGATTCCTCATCCAATCTTGGAGCATTGCTTGATAGACACTAGTACTACATGAGACAAACTCTATGTCTCCAACACCAAGCGACTTTCTCACAGCGTTCAGATTCAAGAACTTCTCCATGTCTGAGAAGTCGTAGCACAAACTCCCTTTACACTTCTTCCTGATGTCATAATACTACACAAGAAAACGCCATGTTACTCTTTTGGAGTTATCCCTTAACTTTAAAATACAGAAAGATTAAAGAAATAAATTGTGTTCCACAAGTAATGGCTTCTCTGATGGATGGAATTTAGAAATGGTTTCTTGAAGCAAAGGAAACTTCACATGATGTTGTCAAAAACAATATTAGCATTAAACAATTACACAGTTTCTTTTGGGCTTACGTTAACTCCACCAGCATGTTTAATTACGCCACTGAACAAGGTGTTGCAAACAAGATACGATGCCATACACGAAACTGTTCCATCAGTTCCTGGAAACAATCCCAAAAAGACACGGATTCACGGATCTATCAAAACACATGGAGCAATTTAATGACTTAACTTGATAATGGAAAAAGAGAGGAAGTACCGCAGAGTTTAATCGATAGTTCACAGAGTGGGACAATCTTTTCTAAGCGATCATGCTCTGCTTGCGTAATTAAACCCGTTTCCAAAGCATAGTCAGGATAGGCTGGGTATTGGATTGCAGGATCCGTAAGGCCATTTCCAATAGCGAATCCCTGCAAGATTATACTGAGTACCCGTGAGTACCAACTCTTCATTAACACCTTAAGAAAGAAACCAAGAAACGGTCACATGCCTTAAGGTTAACATGGACTCCCTCATTAGCTTTGTTTCCTCTATGAACTCGGGCAGCAAAAGCTGGTATGTAGTGCCCAGCATACGACTCTCCAGTTATGTAAAAATCGTTCTTGGCCAACTTAGGGTGCTCCGCAAAGAAAGCCTGAGACAACATACGGAAACATAATCACCATCTTGTTACAGAGGTTTATCCAAGTCAAAAGCTTGAAAACAGATTGCTAAAGTAACTCAACAGAAAATCCACCGAACCTGGAGAAAATCGTATAAATCATCGCTGACTCCGGTTTCGTCATGACGAATATCAGTTTTGTCAGTTGTGTAGCTAAAACCAGTTCCAACAGGTTGATCAACATACAAAAGATTGGAGACCTGCAAGATAAATTCTCAAATCAACACTCAATATGCAAAAAACAAAGAGAAGTAATAAAGAATCGAGTAAAATAGTAATAAACCTGGTCCCAACCATACTCATTCCAAGAAAGAGACATGTTCTTATCAATCTTGAAAGGTCCATTCTCATAGAACATAGCTAACTCACTACTACATCCAGGTCCTCCTGTTAACCAAATCACAAGAGGAGCATCCTTCTTCTTGTTGCGTGATTCAAAGAAGAAGTAGAACATCCTAAAACACACACCAAATCGAACATATGAACAAACATTCAAATCTACTCACACTACTAAACTCCAATATTCAAATCGAAACAAAACGCAATAATACAGAGAAACGAAAACGAATCTGAAGTTTGATTTAAAAACCTTGCGCCTTGAGATTTCGGGAGTTTGAAATAACCAGCATGATGACCTAAATCCTCGACGGTGGCGCCGCCACCGTCGGAAACTATGTTCGGGAATCTGAAGTTCCGTTCAACGATCGGAGATCCATCCGCCGCGGAAGAGAGAGTCGAATCACCACCAGCACCGTCGATCACGTTAACGTCGAGCTTCGGGAAAAGGTTTAGCTCACGGATCAGCGTCTCCGCTCGAGATGAAGGCAAGTTCGATATCTCGAAGCTACGATCGTTCAATAGAAACGAAGAAGACGAAGATGTAGAAACGATGAAGACGACGACGAAATGTAGAAAGAAAGAGAGGAAAGTTAGTTTCTCCATTTTTTTTTTTCGTTTTTGTTTCTTCTTTCAACTGTGTTTGTATATAATCAGGAGAAGAAGAGAAGGGACACGTGGCAGAAAAATATCTGTGAAGGGATCTTTTTGAACGTGTCCGAGAAATTTGGGGCTAATTTGTGAATCTCGGGAAAAAAATAGTGACGTGATCTGTCACGCGAAGATTAGCGTATTGGGCTTTAATCAACGGTTATGCACGCGAGTTGAATGTGAAGCAAGGTCGTGGGTCCCACAGATTTAGAAAATGGATTTAAAAAAAATCCGACCTGCCGGAATCGAACCAGCGACCTAAAGATTTCTATGGGTGAACCACTACAGTCTTCCGCTCTACCAACTGAGCTAAGGTCGGTTTGATTATTCTCTCAAGTTTTATTATTTATATATGATTATTATTGATAATGGAACACACAAATGGGCCAAATCACCTCTAAGAGAGCCCAAACCCTATTACAATATTTAATAAATTTCTTGTTTTTCGTATGCATTTATATTTTTAAATAATAATTTCATAAAAAGAACCATAAATACATTTTATAAATTATAAAAATTAAACATTTGAAATGTCAATAAAAAATGTAACATCCTGACGGTTTCTAGCATGTTTTAACGATTTATTAGGTTTTCTTTAGTAAAATATTTTTAAATATAGATCCTTAAAATTAAAAAAAAGTTATATATGTTAGTTTCTAGCTAGACCCAATATTAAGACCCAAGTCTAGTCCACAATTGAAAGCACTTAAGCCCATTCTACTTAAATAAATCAATTATTACAAAATAAACCGTGACAATTTCGGTTTGATTTTCAATAATTTACTTTGGTTTTCCGGTTTACTCTACTCTGCAATGTTGGTTCAAAACTTTAATTCGCAGAGCAAAAAAAGTTGACTGAATTTATTTTTTTTTTCGCCTGCCGTGCAAAACACTAACTCTCTCTCTCTCGTCAAAGAGTTCCCAAAGAATTGGCAATAAACAGACAGCTCTATAACCAGACACGTGTCAGAAAAATTATCTAACTACCCACGTGGCATTACCTCAACCACTTGTTTACACGGCTATGTTATCTTCTTCCTTCCACAGTGGACCCCTTTCACAGATGCAGAGTTTGAGTTTCCATGGAAGATGCTTTGATCCTTTTGGAATCTCCCATTAAGTTTCACTCTTCACGCATCATATAATAATACATTAAACGTCGTCGTCTCACTTCGCTTCATATCTCCTCTTCCTTAGCTTTTCTTTTTTAGCTTCGTTCATTAATTTATTATTTTTAGTTAAAAGTATATAATTGTGATGAGGGCTTTGAACTCGCGGCTAGTTTTGATCGACATCAACAGTTCATGGCAAGCATCTCGCCGGTTAATCTCCGCCACCGCAACGGCTTTTTCATCTGATTCTTCATCTTCATTTCGTCGAACACGTGGTGCGCGTCAGAGGATCGCTTCTTCAAAGTCTCCGTCGTCGTCGTCGCCTTCTCCTGTACGGAGACCTTCCGATGGATTTACTTTCGATGTTCGAGCACCTTCATCCGATTCTGAGATCTCCGTGTCGCGGAAGAAGACGGCATCGCCTACGGCGGAGCTTGATGCTTTCCTCGAGATTCTTCCTCCGGCGACGAGGAAAGAGCTTGTTAAGCACGAGGCGATCGGGGAATTGATCGAGGTGGTTATGGATTTAGGGAGAAAACCACTTGCTAGATTCCCTTCCGGCGATTGGGTGATCTCAGAGCAGCCTGTAACACAGCAGGATCTGAAGCTTGCTGTATCAAAGGTATTGTAACTATGATCTCTGCTTAAAGGTTTTGAGAAATTTTGTGAGCTGATGAGAAGATGAAATGTATAGGTTGGTGAATTTTCGGATGATAATCGATCAGGGATTAACAGATCATTGCATCGTATAAGCGCTATTCGGAATCGTAAACTGCAAATCATTGGTTTAACATGTCGAGTAGGTCGAGCTGTATCTGGAAGTGCAGAGATTATAAGAGATTTGATTGAAGGAGGAGGATCCATCTTGGTCATAGGATCTCCTGGAGTTGGCAAAACAACTTTAATTAGGTGCACATTGGCCTCTAGATCCTGCGTTTATGCATCGGTGTCGATTTATAATGTGATGATTTGTGATTGATACATGTTAGTTATCAAGATTGGTTTGTTTTGTGCAGAGAGATCGCGCGGATGTTAGCTGATGAACACAGGAAACGTGTAGTGATTGTTGACACGTCAAATGAGATTGGAGGTGATGGTGATGTTCCACATTCTGGAATCGGCCGTGCTAGGCGGATGCAAGTTCCTAATGTGAACTTACAGCATGACGTAAGTCTCTGAAACTTTGTAGTAAAATATGTTGCAAGATGGAATTGAAAGCATCTTGATGTGTTAATCGGTTATTCATGCTAAAATCTCACGCAGGTTATGATTGAGGCGGTTGAGAATCATATGCCTGAGACCATCATTATCGACGAGATAGGAACCGAGCTTGAAGCATTAGCTGCTAGTACTATTGCTCAACGAGGCGTTCAACTTGTTGCAACTGCTCATGGGATGACCATTGAAAACATAATCAAGAATCCCTCTTTGCAAATTCTTATTGGTGGCATTGAGGTCTGACCTTAGATGACAACTATGCATCTTTTTTCGCTGTCCTGTTATAAAATTTAACCTTGAATTGAATTTGTTTTACTCAGAGTGTGACTCTTGGTGATGAAGAAGCACGTAAAAGAAAAGTGCAGAAGACGATTCTCGAACGAGAAGGACCTCCAACATTTTCTTGTGCTGTTGAGATGATATCGAGAACCCAATGCCGTGTTCATAAAAGGCTGGATGTCACCGTTGATGCTATTCTAGCTGGTAAGTTAGAGTTACTCTCTTCATAGTGCAATTAAGCAAACAAATGGGAAAACCAAACAGAACAAAACTTCTTGGTTATTATAGGGAAATCAGCTCCATTTGAGACTCGTCAAATACGTGGAGAAGATGATGTTTCTCATGAGCTAGTGACTCCCATTCCTTTGGAGAACCTTGAAGAGGAGCCTGCACCATTACTCAACAGCGATTTCGGAAGTGAAGTGCTGTCTGACGACGAAGATGAAGATTTTCTTCCCGTTCGGTATAATAAGGCTAGCAGTAACATATCCATGAGCCGAGGAAGCTCACCTGTTTATGTTTATACTTATAATGTAAAGAACTCTCTTATCTTCCCTGAGCTTTTAAATGTGTCTTTTGTGATCGCTAGATAATAATTTCGATGTTAAACAGCCTACGATACTAACTATAGATATGATATTTCTGATTGTGTTTCAGGTTCTTGAAGCTGATCTCCTTCAAGTAGCTGAAGTTATGGGCCTAGACAACGAAATAGAAGTGACAGATGATGTTGGAGAAGCAGATGTCATTCTAGCCTCAAGTTCGGAATTGAAACAGAATCCATCCATCCGTCGTGTTGCCAAATTACACAAGCTACCGATTTTTGTCATTAAGGTATCCTTCTTGCATGACTAATTACAATTCACTGACTTTAGCTCTACAAAGGCATTCCCTGTAGTTCTTGGATTAACTCGAACTCTTTACACCGTATGCTCGTTACTTTGTTTAATTTCTTTCTTCACATTTATACCTTGCAGTCAACTACAATGGCTCAAATGGTCAAGGCAGTCCGAATGATCCTTGGGAGAGAATCATTTGGCTCAACTCCTAAAACTATACAGAAATCTTCTCTTGATGATATCGAGATCAAAGATGACGCTCCTGAGAGCAAACCCAGTTTAGAAGAACTTGATGCCCTTGAGGTAACCCTCATTTCCCCCCTCGTGTATATATTTTCGGAGTTTCCCAGTAGAGAAGGCTTGTTATATCTCAGAACAGTTTCTTCGGCATACCAACTCGTAGTTCACTAGGATTACTAAACTACATCTCATGTTACAAAAGGTTCGATACAGTACTTCAGGTGCATTTATAATAGTGTGAGTTTTAGTGGTGCCCGCTAGTTCTCTCTTCTGGTTACCGAAGCAAATTGTCATATAACCGAAATGCCTTCCCTTGTAAATTCTTCAATGACTATAGATTGCGAGGAAAACTACTAATAATAGCCTTGTTTCTAAAAACGCAGGAGGTTCGCCTAGCAATCGAATACATTGTAATCCCAGGAGGTGAACCGGTGGAGCTTCTTCCTAGACGGTCAGACATAATAATCCGGCAGCTTGAGCTAGTAGAGAGTTATCAACTCACCGTGGAAAATCTCGGGACTCACCTTAACCCCCGGCTTCAGATTCTTCCTCGTCGATCAACCAAGAAACTCTCCCCATCCTCATCCCAAACGAAACCAGCAGATGATAACGATAGCCCCAGGAATAATACCGTTACTCGTCTTCCTTTCCTTAAGGATTGACATCTCTGACACACACTCTCACAGCATATGGTTACTCTTTGTAACATAATGCATTTTTACTTCAAGTCTTGGTAAATAAAACTGTTAAATGTTGTTGTTGGCCATTGTTTCTCTCATTTGCAATGTATGTTATTTACATAATGCAAATCTGTAAATAATTCTTTAAATGTATTGTTTCCTATTAAGTTAGTAGATACATTTAAAGCTTCTGTAAGGTTATGTTTTTAATATTAAGAGGTCCCAAAGAATGGAGTGTGTCATAGTGAAGAGGAGACAACTCAATTACAGCATGCTTTTAATTGTTTTCTTCTACTACTTAAGAAGATTTCAATAATTTATTATCCTTGAATGCATTTGATTTTATCTCAAAACCAATGGCTTACAACTACTTTTCCTCTGGTCTGAAGTTGCATCTTCTTCTTCATCTTCTTCTTCTACATAACTTGTGTCACAGTACTGCTGGTTCTGCCTCTATCATCAAGTTTCTTCCTGGTTTTGATGGCCCTCTTCCTTTTGAGCTCGAAACCGGGTTTGTTTGTTTGTTTGTTTGTTTGTTTCTCTCTTCTTCTCTGTGGTTTCTTGAGTTTGGAGATATAATTTTGAATGGATTGTAAAACAAAAGGTATGTTGGTGTTGGTGAGGAAGAAGAATTACAATTGTTTTATTACTTCATCAAATCTGAGAGGAATCCAAAGGAAGACCCTCTTCTTATTTGGTTAAGTGGAGGACCTGGCTGCTCTTCAATCTCTGGTCTTCTCTACGAAAATGGTAAATGTTTATTCGATGAACTCACTCTTCTGTATATATCTCCTTCATTTTTTGTACACCGACTTCTTTAACAGGGCCTATCACTGTGAAGCATGAAGTTTACAATGGAACTCTTCCTTCTTTAGTCTCAACTACATATTCATGGACTAAGGTAACACACACAAAAAGTGTTGCATTCGACATAACGATCATGAACCCGATTGTTATTAGCTGTGTTTTCATTTTTCCCCCTTAGATTTCAAGCATAATATATGTGGATCAGCCAGTTGGAACTGGCTTCTCATACTCAAGAACTCATATTGTTGATAAGCCTAGTGATTCAAGAGAAGCCAAACATATCCATGAGTTTCTTCACAAGGTGAAATGCTCTTTTCTTTATGCATAATTAGGACTCCTTTTGTTGTTGATTTTGGTTGTTGTGTAGTGGCTAAACAAGCATCAAGAGTTTTTATCCAACCCTTTCTATGTTGCTGGAGATTCTTATTCCGGTATGGTTGTTCCAGCACTTGTTCAAGAAATCTCAAAAGGTATTATATATGTTTGTTTTCGACATCAATCAGGACGATGTCAAAGATATCTCTTTATATAACGGTATAAAATCGCAATGATGCAGGAAACTATTTGTGCTGCAAACCTCCAATAAACCTTCAGGTTCATTGGTTGTTGCTTCTTATATATATTTTCTTTTTCGATAACTAGAAGATTCGGGGCATAAGTACATAATCTCCCTAGACCCGGGACCAGAGCATGTTATATACCTTAGCTATCTTTTCTTTTGCGGTAGACTGACCCGGGAAAAAACAGGGCTATATACTCGGAAACCCGGTAACAGATTATGAATTCGATTACAATCATCGCATTCCTCATGCTCATGGAATGGCATTGATCTCTGATGAACTCTATGAGGTATGAAAACATAACATGGTCAGACCAGGTAAAATACTCGTTTTTGACGAGTTTGTGACTTCCTCTTTTAATAGAGGGGCTTTTATCACTCGGCCAACACTTCGTTAGTAAAACTCTTTTATTCTTACTTCCTTTTGCAGTCGATGAAGAGAATCTGCAAAGGAAACTATAAAAATGTCGATCCACTTAACACGAAATGCTTGAAACTTATTGAAGAATATAAGAAGGTACACACACACACATAACATACACACTTATTAAAACTTTTAGTTGATTATGTTTGATCTTCCTACTAAAAATCAGACATTTGTGTGGTGATTTTCTTTTATAGTGCACTGATAAAATAAACATGGTACTTATCTTGACTCCATTGTGTAATGATCCAACTCCTGATTGCTATGTAAGTAAAATCTATCTTCCCCTCTCTGTTTAACCATTGAGAAGAAACATATATTCCTGGACATCCACACGGATATGGACTCTTTCTTTCGGCCCATTTGAATATCCGGAGAGAGAGAGTCTATCCGTGGGTTTCACTCCCAAAAGATTAGTCTGGATCGATTAAAGCCTGGAATGACTTTTGAGTTATAAAACAAAAAAGAAACATGTTGTTATGCAGGAATATAAGTATACGTTAACTACTTATTGGGCCAATGATGAGAGTGTGCGCAAAGCTCTTCAAATCAAGAAGGTAAATATGACACAAAACTTCAAAATTTCGCGGTTTTTTTGTTGTTGTAGTACTGAGTATATATGATTGCAGGAGAGTATAGGGAAGTGGGTACGCTGTTACTGGGGAATACCTTATACGAATGACATTAAAAGTAGCGTACCGTATCATAAGAATAATAGCATCAATGGTTATCCTTCTCTCATCTTCAGGTTAGAGTTGCCTTTTGAAGAAGTCTATTAAAAAGATTTCAATAGTACTAAGCTTTGTGAGGTTATATTTGGTGTGAAGAACAGTGGTGATCATGACATGTTTGTGCCTTTCATTTCAACTCAAGCTTGGATTAGATCTCTTAACTATTCTCTCATTGATGATTGGAGACCTTGGATGATAAACAATCAAATTGTTGGGTATTAAACCGAGTGTTTTTATCGATTATTTATCGTGTTATGATCCATATAAAAGCTCATTAGATTTCGCTTATTGTGTTTGGCAGGTACACTAGAACATACGCGAATAAGATGACATTTGCTACCATCAAAGCAAGTCTTTCTCTTGTGTTTCTTCTTCTAAAAACATCGTTGCGGTTTTCGCTTATGTGTTCCTTCTTGATTGTCTTGTGGGTTTTGGATTATAGGGAGGAGGCCACACTCCAGAGTATAAACCAGAGGAGAGTTATATCATGTTCCAAAGGTGGATCAATGGTCAACCTCTCTAAAGTAAATAATAATATTACATATCAAGATGTGTGTATACTATATATTTCCTCCATTTTGTGTTAGATGATGTTTTAGAAAGAGATATTTTGTTTCAAAATCAATGATATTTTCACATTTTTTATGCAAATATTTATCGTTATTTGATGTTTTTGACTATTAGTGTTCTGCAGTTTGATTTTTTATTGGTTGAATGAGCCGTAGTTAATAATATTTTTTCTGAAAAAAATATGTAAATGGAATAAAAGTTAGTGAATTATGAATCTGTGTACCCAAAGCTAGAACATCAAATTAAAGATAACGGAGGGAGAATGATTTAATCTTTTGGCATGCCTAAGTTTTTGGCGCTAAATACTATGTGCCAAGAGTTTTATTGGTTTTCACGTTTGTATTCTAATTTTTGTGCACGGCCTTGAAAACTTTCTATTTTATAATTTCTACAAATAAACAATAAATATTCATCATCAAAAACAAATATATCAGTACAAAAAAATAGTCGATTAACAACGATTTTTTGCGATGAAAAGAAATCGTCGTTACATAATAACGAATTCACATAACAACGAAAAGAAACTTATATTAGGTTTATTCTTGTAAAAACCTTCTTTTTCATTTTATAATGATATTCACATAATTACCAAAAAAAATAACAACGAATTCACGACGAATTTACAATGTAAATTAAATTCGTCGTAAAATCATCGTTAATTTACGACGATTTAAATCTTCGTTACAATGTGGTTAATTTACGACGATTATACGAGAAATTAACACTTTTTTGAAAATTGTAGTTAAAAAATTTATATTATTAAATTATACGATGATAAAAAAATACATTTGTTTAACGTTTATTGGATCATAAATAAAAAATAAGAAAGATGTTTGAAAAACATTTACAATCTTAGTATCAGTCTAGTACAAAATAAAAAATGGTTACACGGTTGACAATTTTTTATTTCTAAATTTTGTAATTAAAATTTTAAATGTGATATTTGTTATTTTTATCGTATATTAGCACAAACTGTAAAGATTTAAAGTTCATAATATTTTCAGTCCTATAAAAAAATTTCAACTTTTATGAAGTATATATGATATAAATTGTGTTATTTTACAATTTTCTATGTTTTAATGCGCACTAATAAAGTTTTAGTTTATTGTTAATTTCATTTTTGATATATATGTTACTAAAGATGCATATATAATAAAAATAACATGATTTTTATGTGTTATACAAATTATATCCACTATGTCTATACTTTTAAATTTTTGTGTTCGTAAATAAAAATAGTCCGCAACATCGTACGGGTATTTACCTAAATATGTCAATACATCAACATTTTCAAAGAATATTTTGTTTAAATGCAATCAATCAAACAACTTAAATTATAGGATAAAATAAGGAACCAAGTAGTTAGATGTAAATTATAAAAAAAAAAAAAAATTTGTGGTGTAGAAATTTGTATCATCATCTTGCTATACAATAGGTGAACGAGTACCAGGTATATGATAGTGTAGGACCTAATTGATTATTTTCCTTCAAATTCCCTGAAGAAGAGGAAACAATACTAACCATGAAGCATGCAATAAATGCTTTCTACTTCAACATGAACTTTTTCTACCACTAAAAAGACACATTCAATTAGTTCGGGGTGTAGCACATTCAGTTGGTTCGGGTGTAGCTCCGAGATACGGTTTGCACGTTGCAGAGGTCGCAAACTCCACGTATTAAGTTTCATGGGCTTCCAACTCAAAACCTAGGAGTAGCCAATGATCCTATATATCTCGGGACTCACCTTAATCCCCGGCTTCAGATTCTTCCTCGTCGATCCACCAAGAAACTCTCCCCATCCTCATCCCAAACGAAACTAGCACGGGGAATAATATCGTTAATCATCTTCCTTTTCTTATTAAGTTAGTAGATACATGTAAGCTTCTGTTAGGTTTTGTTTTTAATATTAAGAGGCCCCAAAGAATGGAGTGTGTCATAGTGAGGAGGAGCCAACTCAATTACAGCATGCTTTTAAATGTTTTCTTCTACTACTTAGAAGATTTCAATATTTATTATCCCTTGAATGCATTTGATTTTCTCTCAAAACCAATGGCTTACAACTACTTTTCCTCTGTTCTGAAGTTGCATCTTCTTCTTCTTCTTCTTTTACTTATCTTGTGTCATAGTGCTGATTCTGCCTCTATCATCAAGTTTCTTCCTGGTTTTGATGGCCCTCTTCCTTTTGAGCTCGAAACCGGGTTTGTTTGTTTGTTTGTTTCTCTCTTCTTCTCTGTGGTTTCTTGACTTTGGAGATATAATTTTGAATGGATTGTGAAAACAAAAGGTATATTGGTGTTGGTGAGGAAGAAGAATTACAATTGTTTTATTACTTCATCAAATCCGAGAGGAATCCAAAGGAAGACCCTCTTCTTATTTGGTTAAGTGGAGGACCTGGCTGCTCTTCAATCTCTGGTCTTCTTTATGAAAATGGTAAATGTTTATTCGATGAACTCACTCTTCTGTATATATCTCCTTCATATTTGTTCAGTGACTTGTTTGAATCAAAAATTAAAAAAAAAAAACAGGGCCTATCACTGTGAAACATGAAGTTTACAATGGAACTCTTCCTTCTTTAGTCTCTACTACATACTCATGGACTAAGGTAACACAAAAAGTGTTGCATTCGACATAACGATACCAACATCATCTTTTAAGTTGTGTGTTTCATTATTATCTTTCAGATTTCAAGCATAATATATGTGGATCAGCCTGTTGGAACTGGCTTCTCATACTCAAGAACTCATCTTGTTAATAAGCCTAGTGATTCAAAAGAAGCCAAACATATCCACCAGTTTCTTCAAAATGTGAAATGACTCACTAAAATTATTTCTCTTCTTTGTGCATAGAGATTTAGGAGTCCTTTTGTTGTTGATTTTGGTTGTTGTGTAGTGGCTAAGCAAGCATCAAGAGTTTTTACCCAACCCTTTCTATGTTGCTGGAGATTCTTATTCCGGTATGGTTATTCCAGCACTTGTTCAAGAAATCTCAAAAGGTATTATATATGTTTGTTTTCGACATCAATCTTCAGGTCGATGGTCAAAGATAATCTCTTTTGTAACGGTATAAAATCGCAACGATGCAGGAAACTATTTGTGCTGCAAACCTCCAATAAACCTTCAGGTTCATTGGTTGTTGCTTCTTATACATATTTTCTTTTCCGATAACTAGAAGTTTTCTCCTAGATCCGGGACCAGAGCATGCTATATACATTGTCTAGCATTAAAAATTATTACCTATCTTTTTTTTGCGGTGCACTGAACTCGGAAAAAACAGGGTTATATACTTGGAAACCCGGTAACAGATCGAGAGTTCGATCATAATCATCGCATTCCTTATGCCCATGGAATGGCACTGATCTCTGATGAACTCTACGAGGTATGAAACATAACATGTTTTTGTTTCATGTCCTCCTTCAAAACTCTTTTTTTTGTATCTTTTTTTTCTCGGGCCCCTAATCCTAGGATCAGACCAGACCAGGTAAGATACTTGCTTTTAAGCAGTCAACCTCTCCCAATACGGCTCAAACATGTGACTTCCCGTTTTAATAAAGAGGCTTTTACCACTCGGTCAACACTTCGTTGGTAAAACTCTTCTTTTTTGCTTCCTTTTGCAGCCAATGAAGAGAATTTGCAAAGGAAACTACAAAAATGTCGATCCACTTAACACAAAATGTTTGAAACTTATTGAAGAATATAATAAGGTACACACATAACATACACTCATTGAAACTTTAGTTGATTATGTTTGGTCTTCCTACATCACTAGTTTCAGACATTTGTGTGGTGATTTTCTTTTATAGTGCACTGATAAAATAAACACAGCATTTATCTTGATTCCAATGTGTTATCATCCAACTCCTGATTGCTATGTAAGTAAATTCTATCTTCCCTTCTCTATTTAACAATTGAGAAGAAACATATATTCCTAGACATCCACACATATATGGACTCTTGTTTTCGGTCTATTTGAATATCCGGAGAAAGAATCTATTCGTGGGTTGCACCTCCCCCAGGGAATTAGTATGAATCGATTAAAGTCTGGAATGACTCGAGTTATAAAACGAAAAGAAACATATATTTTCACAAAATTGTTATGCAGGAATATAAGTATACGTTAACTGGTTATTGGGCCAATGATGAGAGTGTACGCAGAGCTCTTCAAATCAGGAAGGTAGTACTCCTTCCGTTTTATTTTAGTTGTCGTTTTAGTTTTGTGCACACAGATTAATAAAACATTTAATTTTGTATATTTTCAATATAAAAACATCATTACCTATACACCTAACCATATTTCAACCAATAGAAAAATAAATAAGAGATTAAAGTTAATAAATGTTACTTTGAAACTCTAATACGACAATTATTTTGAAACGAAAGTTTTTCTCTAAAACGACAATTAATTTAAAACGGAGGGAGTATATATTACTCTCTCTCTTTCGCAAAAAGTGTCATTCCGACAATTTTTACGCATATTAAAAAAAAATCTCAAAAAGTCTTATATACCCTTCATTAATACTTTAAAAATAATTCTCTCTCTAATTAATGCATTAAAATAGTGAGGTTAAAACCAGAATTTCGCTTATAAATTTGCTTGAAAATGTAAAATCACACTCTTTGTGAAACAAAATTAAAACTTTAAAACGACACTTTTTGAGAAACGGAAAGAGTGTATGACACAAAAGTTCAAAACTTCACGGGTTTTTTATGTGATATTGAGTATATATGATTGCAGGAGAGCATAGGGGAATGGGTACGTTGTTACTGGAGAATGCCTTATACGAATGACATTAAAAGTAGCGTACCGTATCATAAGAATAATAGCATCAATGGTTATCCATCTCTCATCTTCAGGTTAGAGTTTTAAAACATCTGCCTTTTGAAGAAGTCTATTAAAAAGATTTCAATACTAAGCTTACCTTTGGTGTGAAGAACAGTGGTGATCATGACATGACTGTGCCTTTCATTTCAACTCAAGCTTGGATTAGATCTCTTAATTATTCTCTCATTGATGATTGGAGACCTTGGATGATAAACAATCAAATTGTTGGGTATTAAACCGAGTGTTTTTATCGATTATTTATCGTGTTTTTATCGATTATTTATCGTGTTACAATCCATATATAAGCTCATTAGATTTCGCCTATTGTTTTGGCAGATACACTAGAACATATGCGAATAAGATGACATTTGCTACCATCAAAGCAAGTCTTTCTCTTTTGTTTCTTCTTCTCAAAACATCGTTGCGGTTTTCGCTTATGTTTCCTTCTTGATTGTCTTGTGGGTTTTGGATTATAGGGAGGAGGTCACACTCCAGAGTATAAACCAGAGGAGAGTTATATCATGTTCCAAAGGTGGATCAATGGTCAACCTCTCTAAAATAAATAATAACTAGGTTTTAGCATGCGTTTTGCGCCGGCGATATGAATAAGATTGTTTTTAAAAAATAAATTCTTCAAAATATTGCAATTGTTATATGTTTTATGCGATTCTTTTAGTGTGGAATAAATGTATGAGACTATTTTAAGTGTATTATTATTGTTTTGTATTAATTATAAGTTTATTAATAATATGAAAGTTATACATTAATTGAAATGTATAATCACTGAAACTAAGATTTTAATTGATAACTGAAAATTCGATTTTATAACTTAAAAATATTTTATTTTTTTTTAATCTATAAATATTATTGTCTTTGTTAACATAATGTTAGGAAATGATTTGGTTATTCTAGATAATATTGTTAGAGTTTTTTAAACTCTAGGAAGAAAATAGAAATAAAATATTGTTCTAGATTTGGTTGTTATGAAGTTATATTGTAATGTTAATCAAATAATAATAATAAATGTTACGATAGTTTCTAATGAATTGTGCATAAGTCCAAACTTAAATGACAACTATTTAAAGTAGATAAAAAGTAAGATTCTGTTTTAATATAATAGATATCACATCAAAATGTGTATACTATATAGTCCCTCCGTTTCATAAAAAGTGTCGTTTTTTGAGGTTTTAGTTTTGTTTCACAAAGTGTGTCGTTTTACATTTTCGATACAAAATTATGTTTTTAACCTCAATGTTTTAATGTATTAATTGGTGAGATAATTTTGCATTTAAAATTGTTTAACAATTTTCTTAATCTGTTTAAAAAAAATCAGAATGACTCTTTTTGCGAAACAAAAAGAATATTTGCTTAATCGTTTGGCTTGCCTAATTTTTGGCACTCAATCATTTGTGCCAAGAGTTTTGATGGTTTTCTCATTTGTATTCTATTTTCTTTTGCATGGCCTTAAAACTCTCTACTTTATAATTTCTATAAATAAACAACAAATATTCATCACCAAAACAAATATATAAAACCTACACTTCAATGTTCTCTAGATTCATGTTATATTATTATTTAACAAAATGAATCATCTTATAGTTTCTCTGTTGATTGTTGCTTTGTGTTTTGGTTTAAACGTAGCTGGTTTTTGCAAACAAAACACTCTAGTGTTTCGAAACAGCCTTGTTGCTGGTCGTGTTCTCAATGTTAACTGCGAATCCAACAGTAAAGATCGAAAAATTGGCTCTGTGGGTTTCAAAAATATGCCATATAGTTTTAACTTCTTTGAGGGCTTCCCTGAAAGAACAACATGGCATTGCGTATTGCGGCAAGGGAATCGTTATTCGAATTTTAGAGCATACCGAGGATCGTTTCCTATTCCTAACTGCGATAAGTTACGCGTATATATTGCCAAACTTGATGGAATTTACTTATCGAAAGACGGTGATCCAGAGAAACTAGACCAACGTTGGCTCTAGATGTTTTCTTTTTTGCTAGTTTCATTCATATTAAGCTCTAAGTTACCTTTGAGTTCTTGTGTATACAATATACTAAAAATGTTAATATTATGAATATCTATGTATAACATATGAATAAAACATAGAAATCACATTATCTTATCTTAACGTTGAATGATGTAATCAAAATCAAGCATCATTCCTCGTGTACATGTATCTTTTGTCTCCACAATCTTTGGCAAGAAAGAATCTCTCCTCTTTCTAGTGTACAAATTGTTGTGTGGGGTGAAAGATATATAAGCCATCATGTGATTCAATTCAATAGTTGTGATGGAGGAGTATAGGTCAAACTTTTTAAAGAAAGAAAGTGTGATATTCCGGTTTATGGAGAAATATTAGTGCCCGAGGAGAACTTAAAATAATCGATTTGATTTGACTAACTATATATATCACTAAAGTAGATTTATCTTTTAGGTTATTTGTCGTGAGAGAACTCCATTATTTTTTTTCTTCTTTTTTTCTAGTATTTATTTATGTGGATTTCGACATCCAAGAATAGGGTTTGTAGATTTGGGATGGGTTCATTTTGATTCTTTGAATTAAGCAAACAAAAGAAAAGGTATGGTTTATAGGTTAGATGAATCCAAAAAATATCAATTTTGAAACCATATAGATTACAAGATAGGTAACTACAATACACCCCTAATTTTAGTCATTCTTCCATTTTCCGGCAGAACAACTAACTAAAATCTCTTGATTGAGTTACGTGATAACTAAATTTACGCTGAGACCTAAATTTATTTAAGAACGTACATAAATACAGTAAAAATATCCATTACCTAAAAAAAAAAAACCCTTTTAAAGGTTTCTTGAGACCATCAGAAAAAATGTATCGTGTTACGATAACTTTTCTGATAGTCTTTTGTTTATGCACCGAGAATGCGATAGGAGGTTCGGTTTTTTTCTATAACGACCTTGAAGATGGAGTCCTTATGAAAGTCCATTGCAAATCCAAAGACGATGACATGGGTTACCACGTGAGAAGGTCCGGGAGATTATATTATTTTAGCTTTTCGGACAACATAATGGGCAAAACACTATTTACATGTACTTTGTGGTATGGTCGAGATTGGAGACATAATTCATCATTTGTTGCGTATACACAAAAGCCTAACTTTGATAATTGGATGCAATACTCCGTGAGGGAAACTGGTATTTATCAAAATGTTAATGGTGAACCTCGTTATCATTTTAAGTTTAATTGGGATGGTAAATTTTAAATTATTTTTTAAAAAATGGGTTTCAAAATTAATGATGTCTAAATGTTCATTTATATATGTGTAATTTGTAAGTACTAATTGATGATTGTCAACTATTGTATATTTAATCGGATTTCTCCTCTTCCTTTCTTAGATGCCGATCATCCGGTTTAGCATTAAAATTGTTAGTAATCGACTTTTAATTCCCTTTTGGGTCATTGGAATCTTTAGTATCAATTTCTATGGAGAAAGATCTCATATCGAAAATTTAAGAAAAGAGTGTATAAATAATATGGGTCAACCCACTTATTGTCAATTGATTTTGAATTGGAAATTCAAAACTTAACAAATTCTCAATTTGATGGATCAATATTTACATTCTTATCAAAAAAAACAATATGTGTACCACTTAAAACACATGGCCTATATGTGTTGGAAGAATTTAGACTTGTCGCCAAAATAAATTTGGGAGGTTTTTTTTTCCAAGAGGTCTAATAGTTTTGTCTTTTTCTTTATTCTTTCTTAAAAGAATTAATTACGTGAAAATACGTTGTGTTTTGGAGAAAAAATGAATTGTTGAATTATTAAAAAACAAAAACCGCAAAAACCACAAACAATGCTTAAATATCGAGTGAATTTTGTAGTCTAATTATCTACAAGATTGGTAATGCTTGAATGATCTCAAAGTCATCTAAACTACAAAATTAGCTAGATATTTAACTATAACATAACGCTAATCTTGAAGCCATTTGAATTTATACTAGCTACGTATGTATCTTCCTCATAATCAAATTGGTATTTTGGTGAAAACAAAAACCATGATTAGTGGAGGTTCTAAAAAAGGGTTTTAAACCCTTTGCATTTAGCGTAGTGGCAGGCGCTCAGCTCACCAAATTCGGAGGTCGAGGGTTCGAACCTCCGGTCGTGCATTTGTGCACGCATGCCTCGTATGAGGGGCTATGGGTTACTGGATCGGTCCATTGTGAACCGGACTCTTCGTATGTGAAGATAAAACTCTCGATACTAGGGTTAGGGTCACCGGGCTGGCCCGTTGTGGTTCGGATTGCCAACAAAAAAAAAGAGCTCCACTAATCATGCTCTAATACGTCTTAAGAGAGAAAAAAAATCAAACTTAAAAAACACCTCAATAAAGATTTTCTATTTCTCCGACAGAACCACAAATTAAATCTAAAAATAATATCCCCTAAAAATCTTCAACAATAATAACATTATCATCTTTTAATTTCTTTTCAATGGTGAAATGCAAATCCGTGGTGAATAGCCTAATGAGTTACACAAATAAAATAGAAATTTAACCTTTATCATGTGGCCTATATTTACTCAAAACGTAAATAAATACTTCAAAAATATCCTTTAAAAGAAGAAAAAAAACCCTAGAGGCCAAAAAATGTATGGTCGTGTAACAACAATTTTGATAGTATTTTGTATATACACAAAGAATGTAATAGGAGGTTCAGTGTTTTTCTATAATGATCTTGAAGATGGAGTTCCTCTTAAAGCCTTTTGCAAATCGAAAAACAGTGAACTAGGTTACCATGAGATAACCTCAGGAAGAGAATGGCATTTTAGCTTCTCTGATAATCCAATGGGCAAAACACTTTATACATGTACTTTGTGGTATGGTAAAGATTGGAAACATACTTCTTCTTTTGTTTCTTACAAGCAAAACTCATTGCCTCTTTATGATAATTGGGTTCAATACTCTGTTAGAGAAAGTGGCATTTATCAAAATGTTAATGGTGAACCTCGTTTTCATTTTAAGTTTAATTGGGATGGTAAACTTTAATTTTTTTTAAAAAATTGTGTATGTATATTGGGTTTGTTGGTGATTTTCGCAATTTATTTCATGTATGTGTGTGTATATGTGTGTAATTTGTAAATAGTATGATTTGATTCAACTACCTTACTATATATATATACAACAAGGTCGGTCGTGTGCTAAAACGGGCAAAGCCCTAGCTTTAGACATCAACTTTTTATCAATGTTTTAGGGCATGAAAATACAAGTTTGATTTAAAGTTGCTCCATATTCACGGGTTCGAGTGTTGCAAAGGGCATTAGAATTTATTCTCTTTGTTTCACAAAAAGTGTCATTCTGACATTTTTCACACATATCAAAAAAATTGTTAAAACGTTTTACATATCCTTCATTAATATTTTTTTAAAAATTATCTATCCAATTAATACATTAAATCAGTAAGGTTAAAACCGGAATTTCGTTTATAAATTTGCATCGAAAAGGTAAAACGACATTCTTTGTAAAACAAAATTAAAATCTCAAAACTACACTTTTTAAAAAACGAATGGAGAATTTTTTTCATTTAGACATGAGATTTCAATGAGTCGGGCCTCTATATATACTTACTTTCCTATTGTCATATAGTATTTCTATGTGCTTTATTTTATGGCCTTAGGATCAATTTTGCTTGCAATAGCAGAATGTGATCCAAGATCTTTTTTGAATCAAATACTAATCATTAAATTAATAATATTTACATTTCTATCAAAGAATAAAAATAAAAACCTCAAACATGATTTGGATGGTCCTATACTAGTCTTAATATTGGTTTCTAAGAGTCTTTTTTTACTTTTATGGGGGCTCTAACAAACTTCATGCTTTCCTAATTAAGCATGGTAATTTCAATTTGCATGGTCATATAAACAATGTATAATCTTGTATCATCATTGCTCATTATTTTTATAATGATGCTTACACTCACTCGATAATTAGAGGTTCATCTTCTAAACGGAACGTATAAATGGAATTGAAACTATGGTGTAATTAAATCAACATACTAGATGGTTCTCGCGGATAAATTATCGTCAAAATGTTAATAATTTATTTGATTAAGTATAACTAATGATTTTGTTTTAATCAGGATATAATTAATAATTATGACTTAAAAAAAATTTACTAACGTGTTTTCTTGATATACATCATTATTCTCTATAGTTTTTATTGTAGAAATTTATTGGTAATGAGTATAGATAAATATTAAAGTATACAAATTTATTATAAAGTGTATTTTAAACTTGAAATATTTTGTAAACTATAAAAAAAATTTGGATCCTTCAAACTAAATATTTTTATAATATAATTTAGTACTAAAGTATCTTTATGGATTATTTAAATATAATTTGAAAAAAAAATTGAAATTATATGTGGCATATAATATGCATCAAATAGAAATCATGTCACAATTTTTTAGATAAAAAGTTTTTATAATGATGACATTAGGTGAACTAAATCCTCATTTAATGTATAGATTAAATTTGCTGATGTGATTTCATGGTATAATTAAGATATGTGACAAACTCACTACATAATTAACTTTATTATATTTTATTTAATTATTTGACAATAATTATATTTAATTCAACTATTTATTATATTATTAGTTCTAGTTTTATAAAAAAAATTTATTAAATACGTATATGACACATTTTGAAATCTAACTAATAAATCTTTTTAGCAATAACTAATTTTATTCAAAGAATTTATGTTGTCATGTCAAATTTTTTTAGTTGCAAACAAATTAATTTAAAACCAATCTTTTCATAATAGTGCACTTATCTTTTTCACCAAAGTGCACTTATCTTTTCGGTCACTTGTCCTAATAGAACTCTACAATTAAGCGTGCTTTTGCTGGAGCAATACTAGGATGAATGATCTTTTAGTTTCTGGAATCGTGTAAGGACAAAACACGGGGAAAGATCGTGTGGTGATTGCATCGACAGTAAATCATGACTTTAAAGCCTCCTCGAGATAGCGGTTCCGATCGTCGGAGAAGGTGGACCGCAGGTTCGGAAAGGGCACTGAGGCACACGGGAGTGACGGTCGGGGGTATTACAATTTGGTATCAGAGCTAAACTCATATGAGTGTGGAGTCAGGTGGTGATTGCAAGGACAGTAAATCATAACTTTAAGGTCTCTTCGAGATAGCGTTTCCGACCGTCGGACAGGGTTAGACCACTGATCCGGAAAGAGGGCGTCGGAGCACACGAGTGGGGCGGTCAGGGGTGTAACAGGTTATCTAACGAAATTTGTTTTTTCATAACTCAAGGATCACCTCAGGCCTTAATCGATCCAGACTAATATCCTTTGGAGGAGGTGCAACCCACAAATAGACTCTCTCCCCGAATATTCAAATGGACTGCAAGAGCCATATCCGTGTGGGTGTCCATAAATAATGTGAGATAATTTCGAGCAAGAGGTGAATTGAACTTGTAACGTGTTAGTGTCATGAGCCCGTTTCTTTACCACTCGACCACAATGTCCTAGAAATCTAACGAAATTTTTTCGTAGAGTATTATCTAATGTCTAACAAAGTAACTCAATTTTATACAAATTTTTTTATGGTTAGCTTTGACAGAACCTCGTAATTAATCTTTCGGTTATCAATTAAAAAAATGTTATCGATCGATTATTGGAAAAAGGGTGCCTTCTTTAGTTTTTGATTAAGTACTTACTTAAGTATAAATATAATATTGAAATTATGTACTACCTTATATTTGTATATATATTAATGGTTACATGAGTCCATGTTATCCAGTAGACTCATCCCTAATCATTGGGAATAAGCAATAATTAGTTACTATCATATATTTATGCAAATTATTAGCTACATGACATCTCACAACGAAGAGTAGACTTTATAGTATAAAACTAATTCAGAAATTAATAACCCCTAAATTCACAGATTTATTTCATCTGATTAAAGCTATGATAATGGCATTAGTATGCATATGACAATGTGTGTGAATATGTCGGAGGGTTGTTAACCATCTCAATGTGTGGTTTTTTATTTTATTTTTTGGGTCACACATATGTAAATGAAAGTTGTAAAACGCTAAAAGCCTTTTAGAAATATATTAACATTTTATCATAAAAAAGAAATTTTGGAGGGCCATTTATCTTTTTTTTTTTGTTACAAATCAAAGCAGTGTCTACGTTGAGATTTGTGAGATTATAAACTTTTTCGGTATTTGGGATTCTAGTTTTTTATGTATATTTTTTTTTCTATTTGTGGATCAACCGTTATATGTATATTAACTCAAAGAAATTTAAAACCGAAGCAAATGTTTCATCCGACATGATTCAACATCGGAGTGCCAGAGAGCCATTTATCAAATAATAAGTATGCTAGTTGACAAAGAATTGTATATGTTCACATAGTATAAAAAGAATTATCTAGTGGGAAAATATCCATCGTCCATACAATAGGTAAAAATAAGTTAATCTATAAAATGAAACTAAATACTATATTAAAAGTTTTTCTAAGAGTAATACAAACTGATTTATAGTGTTCATCAAATTTATATGATATATGATCTATTTCCACTGCCATATAACATTTATTTTGAACACAAGGATGCATGCTTATGCATGATTCGCCTCCATATGAAAACAATTAAATAAATCTTAACTTTCCATTTCTGAAATATTACTCACTCTTAGTATATAGTCTGATTGTATAAATCAATGTAGATATTAAATATAATGTTTTAGTCGAAAATTCTTTGGAGATTTATACGATGAGCTGCAATTGTTGATTTCTTGTTACTTAGTAATATATTCTTTACGTGTAGTGCTCTACACATCATGCAGCCATGAACTAATCGGCATATACTTCACAATACATACACACGCCAACATATGAAAACTATATTATTATTTATTGGAATCGTAGTATATATGAATTAGACTTTCAGATCACAATTTCTTTGACAAAATATTAGTCGTTGATTTATCAATTCAAAATAAATATTAGTAGTTGATCATTCATCCGGATAATTAAGCATGTTTCTTATAAAAATGTAAAAATCATCACTCCACAAAAACATATATATATATATATATATCACAAGAATAATTAAAACAACAATTGTTGTTTTAACATAAAATCATAATATGGGCTGAGCTAGTGATTTAGCACAAAAACTTTATTGGAGATATCTTAGGAGCAAGATGTATATCTTGCGAACCAACTACTATGGATCGTAAAAGTCCGATTATGAAGCGAAACCCGTGAAACCCAACCGAAAAATATTCTAGAAATCTTAATGTCATAAACATTAAGTTATTTAGATATATATATATATATATA